>JADRCD010190863.1:15479-50746 GCA_019843815.1 Montemys delectorum | reverse complement strand
ACACACACACACACACACACACACACACACACACACACCACACATACACACACAATCTTTCAAGAAAAAAATAGATTGAAAAAAAAACAACCCTTTACACCAATAGTAAGTCTGTAACTGCCTCTGTGAGGGATGGGAAGGTCAATTGATGAGATAAAATATGTAGATGAAGCATAAGAGCATCAGTCTCTGACACGATTAATGATATTCTGTTGTGCTTGAAGACAGGCATCTAGCACGGTTGTCCTCTGAGAGGCTCTATTCAGCAGCTGACTCAGACAGAGGCAGACACCAACAGCAAAACAGTGGGATGCCACTTGGGGACTCTTATGGAAGAACAGAAGGAAGGATTGTGAGCCAAAGGGGATAGGAACTCTTCAGGAAGACCAACAGAGTCAACTAACCTGGGCCCTTGGGGCACTTAGAGACTGAACCACCAAGCAAAGAACATATACAGGTAAGACATGGGCCTCCCTCCACATGTATAGCAGATGTGCAGCTTGGTCTTCAGGTGGGTCCCGAAAAGCTGGAGTAGGAGCTATCCCAAAAGCTGTTGCCTGCCTGTGGGATATGTTCTTCCAGCTGGGCTGCCTGGTCTAGCCTCGCTTGGAGAGGAGGTGCCTAGCCCCACAGAGACTTGATGTGCCAGGATAGAAGGGGATACCCGGGGGTCCCCACCTGCTCAGAGGTGAAGAGGTAGGGGGATAGAGAGAAGGATTATGGGAGGAGGTGACTGGACAGGGGCAGTAAGTGGGATGTAAAGTGAATAAGTTAAGAAAAAAAAGACCTTGCTTCAAGTCCATGCACAAACAGAGGCATGAGTCTGACTGGCTGAGAGAGAGGTTGGGTGGCAGGGCGCAAGTAATAAGTAATCAGTTAAGTTTTACCTTGAGCTAGAACTCAGTCAAGTTTTGAAGTTTACACAGAAGCTATCTATGAAAATACTCCAAATAGAGGATGCTCGGTGGTAGCTTCTAGAACAAATGAAAAACTGTGAATACTTCAATGAATTTCATCTAATTTCATGGAATCTTAGTGGGAACAAATTCTTTTGGAAAAAAATATCAAAGAAAAAATCAAACATGATGTGATGTGGGGGTTTTCTCTAAAGTTTCTCTAGTTATACTCTTTCAGATGCTGTGTCTATTTCTGTGTAATATAATGAATATCTTAGGGTAGGTTGATGCACATGCTTGTCACCATATTCATTCCTAGATATACCAAATGTTAGTGTCTACTCTTGAGATGGTTAGGGTATGTTTAGCAGAGACAGATCATAAGCATGCATACATTGACTCTATAATTTAATGTGTACTATAATGTGTTTATATTCAAAGTGCTATGGAAATACATTTGTTGACTGGGCAAGATAGAGAGTCATTTTAAAAATATACAAAGAACATGGTTGGTCTGGGCATTGGGGAATGGAGAGTGTTCTATGTGTTATAGAATTGTAAGAGATTAGCAATTTTAGTCGAATGCTTCATTTAAGCATAAAGAAAATGAGGCTTGGAGCTATTCAGTTATTTGCTAGAAGCCACCAAAGTAAAAGGCAAAAAGGAGGATAACTAAGCAATCCTCATTTCCAGGCATCCTGCTCTCAAATCACTGGCTTGGCACCTACTCCTTACTCTATGTACAATCCAGACTGGTTAATATAAATGCAATTTAGCTCAATCCTTTAAGCCCACCACTGAACACGAGATACTTACATTTCCATTTAAAGGAGACAGTGATTCCAGCAAAACCTGTTAGATAATACCTCAAGTTATTTCCAATTATTTACTTCAATTCCTACAAAAAAATGATCATGACCCTTGTACTATTCAGTTTGACATAAAATGTATAATATAATACTAAATCATTTTATTGACGTGCCAGCCATTCTCAAATGACAAATGCTGTTCATTATTCGGAATACTCTTGGAAACCCATAACCGTCTGAAAACTACTTGCTAGGATCTAGCATCTTTTAATTGGGCCCTTTGCCATTGTGACAGATGGTCAGAAATATATAAGCAGCCAGAATGCTGTGCATGTGCACTGCTCATGAGGGATTTGAGGGTAATTCTCAGCAGTTCACCCACACAGCTTTCAACGCTTATTTACCTGATCATGATGAAAGAAACTGAGAGAGGTGAAAGTAGCTCCTCGTTAGATGACTAGGTTTGCTTCATGTGCAAGAACCTCTGCTACTGTCTGGTTCTTCTGATGGGATATCCACTCACTTACAGAAGAATTTGCTTGTAACCCACTATCTACTCTTGGCACCTGCTTTCACTGGCATGCGTCTTAATCCTAGAATAGCCAGACAACAAATATGTCCCTCAATATGAAATGTTGCTTTATTCTGCTCTTGGGTCTCATGAGTTAAACATTTGAATCATTTGGATTTGATATTTTTTTATAAGCTTCTTGAAAGTCTGAATATGTGAAGAGTAGGATCCAACTAATTACATTATTCAGTTAATTTGTGCTTAAGATTTTAAGAGAATAAGAAAACAAACAGGGGTGCTAGAGGTACTCAGCAGTTAAGACCTCTGGCTTAAGAGAATCTAGGTTTGATTCCTAGCACCAGTATGGCTGCATAAAGCCATCAGTAATTCAAATCACAGGGAATCTGACTATGTTTTTTGGCTTCCATGGGCATCAGGCATACATATGGTGCACAAACATGTGTGTAGGCAAAGCATCCATGCACATAAAATAAATTATATATACATATATATGTATATATGTTTATATATTAGAAGATAGATAAGTGTGTATTTTTATAAAGACACAGGAACTGAGTTTCTTCACAATATTTTGCCTGTTTAAAGTTGTAACATGATGATCAGTTGAAAAATTATTGACTGCCCAATTATGAGTCTGCATAGCAGCATAAACAGGACAATTTTGGACAATTCTGGTTAAGTTGATGGATATGCTATATACCTCATTCACATACATATTGTACCTATATGATATGTATATGTTCATGTGTGTGCAGGTGTACATGTGTGTAAGTTCACATGTATAGCAGGTACATGTGTGTACAAGATCAGAAGTGTGCAGGTTATGTATGTACTAGTTCATGTGTGTAGGTACATGTGGAGGCCAGAGGATAGTGTTCGTGTTATCCCTCTGAATATTTGTTGTTTGTTTTCAAATTTGTGTGTTTCTCTATGTGTGACAGTCTCCCAATGGCCCAGGACTCATTGATTAGGCTGGACTTGCTCACTGTAAGCTTTAAGGATCTGGTGTCTCTCCGGTGTCACAGTTATAAGCATACTGCCATGTCCAGCTTTTTAACATGAAGTCTGGGGATTGAACTCATGCCCTCTTGGTTGCAAGAAAAGCACTTTAGACTAAGCCACCCCCTCTTCCAGCCCTGTGCAATCCACTTAAAGAAGCCAGTGGCAGGCATCAACCTTATTCTATCTTCAATGTAACTAATATGAAGACAACCATTATTTTATTAATGAAAGGCAAACATGGTTTTAGTGTCATATAAACTATATAATGCAAACTAAAATGACTTCAGTGCATAGGAAATGTGATTTATAAGATCAAATTGGTCAATTTTGCAATTTTTCTCTTCTTTTCCATTGAATTCAATCTTTTTAAAGCAATCATTACATTTAAAAGAACTTAATATTTCAACATTCAGTCTGATAGCAAGTGCAATGAGGTATCAATTATTTATCTTTAACTTTTGCATATTGTGGTTAAATATTATTCTTACTATCAATTTGAAATATTAGTTGACAGGGAAATATTTACTGTTATATTTTCATTTTTCTTTTATTAAATAACAAGCACACAGTTTGGTTTTATACTCTCTTGTACAGATACTGTGTGGTACACAGTGACAAAAACCTTTAAAACTTCCTGCCAAGTGACCATACACCATTGAGAATGACCATATTAACTGACCTTTCCCTTTGAAGAAATGAAGTAAGAAAGATGATGGGAATGGCTATTTCCTTGTCTTCTTCCAGTTGCAAGGGCAGTAACAATCGTCCAATTCTTCCTTTAAAAAACAAGAACGTCAAAGACCCAGTTTGAAAATCATTGTGTGAAGGATGGTCTGATATATCTTGCGAGAGTATAAATTACATTTACTAATCTTTCTTCCCACCCACCTGCCCTTCAAACTGAGACACTTCTTGATTGGTTATTTGAGTGTAATGGTGATTCAAATGCAAATACAGCCTTTTCCTTTGCACTTGAACTCTAAATGACCCACTTCAGAGTTCTTAATAAATGGTCATAATGTAAATTCTTTAGAGCAAACAAAGCAAAGCATAGACAATCGACATCTTTACAGGACTTACATCCTCCTGAGCCTGTGAAAGCACACTGTTAAGTGGGATAAGGGATTAGAGGAAGACAGTTTACATTCAGCAAGGTTTTACCTTTGGCTCACTAGTGGGTAGGCAGAAAGAAAAACTGTAATAAAGCAATTCTTACATTTGCTTATACAAAGTACGTTCCTCAGACTACTCCCTCCATGAACTGTGTGATGTAGTATTGTGTAATCAGCTGAATGAATGTCGAAGACTCACAAGGCTACGTTCAGATACTGTGGGCATTGGGTGACTATTAGCGTACCTACTCATGTTAATCATTAAGCATGCTAATTTATAAATATACATTTCCATATTTATATTATTCTACTCTGGAATACAAATTTATTAATATTACCACAGTTGCAACAGTATTGGCAAAACTATAAATATAATTAATGTGGGGCTGAAGAGCTGACAGGGTGGTTAAGAGTACTGACTTAATTCAGAGGACCTGGTATGTATTTCCAGTACCCTCATGAATTCACAACCATCTGTAACTCCAAAATTGAGAGATTTTATACTCTTTTGAGGCCTCCATGGGTACTAAACATCATATAATGTATAGCCATGCATGGAGAGAAAGCATCTATACACATAAAGCAAATAATATAATACATACATATACATATGTATATACATATACACACACACACACACACACACACACACACACATATATATATATATATATAGGACATGTATGCAATTTTTCTTAGTAAAATTTGGGGCAAGTTGGTGATTTGTCTTTATGGATATGTAATAGCACAACTCATAGACAGTGTAAAACAAACAAGCGATGATCATTAGCATTTCCACTTCCTTATAATGTCTTTATGTTTGGGCATTTGTATACCTTTCCTCTGGGTTCTTCATAAATTATACCTTGTGAGATGTAATGGATAGACTATAATATGCAACATTACAGATCGCCTCAGTGTTTTGGGACTTGTCACCCAACCTTTCTCCATTTCTCTTCTCTACTCTTTCTAATCTCTGTCTCAGTCAACTCAGCATAATTGTGGTTTTGGTTTCAACATATGAGAAAGAACATGTGATACTCGCACTTTTGAATGTGGCTTATTTCATTTAACATAATGTCTCTTGTTCCAACTCATTCTCTTGCAAAGAACAGAAGAGCAGCTTCCTTTATGGTTGACCAATGTCAACCGTATTGGTTGACCAATGTTCTGTAATGTATATGTATATGTATATTTTCTATAATATTCATCTGTTTATAGATACTTTGCTTGATCTAATACGTAACATATTATGAATAATGCTTTTGCACATATTTTCTTTGGATATATTCTCAGGAGATGGATAGATACTGGTTTATAGCACAAGTTGTCCTAGTTTACCTTTTGCTGCTATTATAAAATATCTAAACAAAAAGCAGCTTAAAGGAAAGGGGTTGATTTTAGGTTAGAGTTCTAGTTTGCCTGCATCACAGTGGAGAAATGCATGTGCAAGAATTTAAAACAGCTAGTTATAGCACATTCACAGGCAAGAGCAGAAGCCAATGAAGCATGAATGCATACTACTTAGCTCACTGTTTCTAATATAGATGAGGACCAAACCCTGGGGAATGGTCTGCTAATGGGGGTCTGGGTCTTTCCATACTAATCAATGAAACAAAGATAGCCCACCCCACCCTTACCCCCAGATCCCATCCCCGCTGCCTACAGACATGCTCATAGACCATACTGATCTAGAAAGTCTCCACTGAGACTCTAATCCGTGAGATTCTAGATTGTGTTGAGTTGACAAAACTAACCACTAAGTAGATCTATTTTTAACCTTTTGAGGAACTACCATATAGTTCTGCATGATGGTTGCATTAACTTCCATTTCCATGAACAAAGCATCAGAACCTCTTTTATTATTTGGCTTTTTGGCAATAGCTATTCTATTTTTGGTTGTGAGCCTAGCCTTTAATGGCTGAACCATCTCTCTAGCCCAGCAATAGCTATTCTAAAGTGTGAAACAATTCAGTATAGAGGTTTGGGTTTTAGTTTACTTGAAGAGTTTATAACCCAATCTGCTGGCAGAAAAGAGCAGGGGTGGGGGGGAAGGGAAAGAACGAGGGAAAGCGGGAGGGAGGAAGACATACACAGAGCAAGAGAGAGAGAGAGAGAGAGAGAGCTAGAGAGCAAGCAAGAAAGAATGAGAGAATGAGAGAGTGAGCAAGAAAGAGTGAGAGAACGAGAGAGCCATGGTGTGTGTGTGTGTGTGTGTGTGTGTGTGTGTGTGTGTGTGTGACAGAGAGAGAGAGAGAGAGACAGAGAGACAGAGAGACAGAGAGAGACAGAGAGACAGAGAGACAGAGACAAAGACAGAGAGAGAAACCTGAGCTTGGTGACTTGGGCTTTCGAAATCTCAAAGACCACCCCTAGTGGCACACCTCCTCCAACCAGGCCACACCCACTGATCCTTTCAAACAGTTCCACTCCTTGGTGCCTAAGCATTCACATATATGAGCCTATGGAGGACATTCTTTTGTAAACCACCACAAGACAGTTGTGAGCTACCACGTAGGTGCTGCAAACTGAATCATTACATGTATCTATTGGGAAAGTGAGTTTCTTAAAGGGATTAAGTAGTTGAATTTATTTTTAAAATATCAGCTCACTTAGTACATACCTTTTCCTTGACATTCAGAATTGTTACTGATAAAACAAGGCTTACTCCTGCAATTTTCTCTATTTGCTTTGAATACACTTCTTTTCTCCTTATGTTATACATCTTTGCAGCCTAATGATTTAGAATGTTGATGAGAGAAACTCCTCTTGTGTTTCCTCTGTGTCTGCTCTTCTAGGGAGGTTTGTACTTCCTCAAGTGTCCAGGACTGTGGTTCCCTTTAACTGCCACTGCAGCACTTCCTCCTTTTGTAGAGCAGATCTATTAATTGCTTCATGTCTTGTGTGGTTTCTGAAGTTCCCTTTATTTCTGAAGGAAAATCTTCCAGGGTATAGTATTCTTGGTTGTCAATTGTATTCTTTTTTCAGAAATTGGAATATGTAATACCACTGTCTTCTGACCTCCAGGATTTTGCAGAGAAATTTATTGCTGGGTGGATGGATTTCCTCTTAAAGAAGACTTGGAATTTTAATCATACTGCTTTTAGAATTTGTTCTTTGTCTTATATTTTTAGCACTTTGATTTCAATATAGAACCATGAGAATCTTTTCTGGTCATGTCTATTTTGTGGGGAGGGCACTGCGGATTTCCTGGACATATGTTTGTCTTTCTTCCAAGATTTAAGAAATTTTCAATTATAAATTTTCTATGTCAATTGTCTTTTCTTTACCTTTGCCACTCCTAAAATTATAATATTTATTCATTAAAGGTTACTCCATAAATCAGTTTGTTTTCATTTCCTTTTGCAATCTGAGATACTTTTAAAATGTTCTTAATCAATTTCTTGACATTTTGCTTTGACTGCTCCAGTCTGTTGTTAAAGATTCCCACTATATTATTTATTTGATATAAGTGGGTCTTTCAAAGATCCATATGATATTTTCATAATAGCTCTCTGTTTGCTAAGTTTTTCATTCATATTGTAAGTTGTTTTCCTGATTTTGTTGAATTCTCCTTCTGTATAGCATTTAGTCTCACTGAGTTATCTTGAAATCACATTAAAATCCTTATCAGGCATTATATCAATATATTTTTCTTTGAGATCTGCTAATGTAGCAAGCTTGTGTTATTTTGGAATTATTATGCTATCTTTGTTTCCATACTTTTGTGTTCCAACTTTGCATTTGTATATCTGCTGAATCATTTGTCTTTATAAATCCTATAAGGTTTATTTTGGGGAGCTTGAGAGATTGCTCCGTGAATAAGTCTCTTGCTGCTCTTGCAAACAACACAGATTTGCTTTCCAGCACCAACTTGTCAGTTCGAAAACACCATGTAATCCAAGGAATGGGAAGCACTCTTTATGACTGCTACATGCTTGAGACTCACACGTCGTATACTCACATATGTACAAGCATTTACACATACTCATAAAAATAAATACATGTTTTGTTACAAGATATATTTTGTAAAAAAAGACTGTCTTCTAAAGATATACTTTAGTGTTTTGACTTGGTAAGCTACATTGAGTTGACTCTGATTCCAGTTGTTCCTTTCAGTGGTCATTTCCATGTCACTGGGATCAAAACACCTGAGAGAAACAAAGGAAAAAGTAATGTATTTTGTCCCAAGGTTTTGGAGGATTTTACTACAACATGGTAGGGAAAGCAAGACGGATCCACTCAGTCAATGGTGACAAAAATGTGTAGCGGAGTAAGCTAATCACATCACAATAGAGCTGGAAGCAGAGTATGGATCCAGGACTATAGGCCAGGACATAACCTTCAAAGCTCATCCCTAATAACTTGCAAACTGTCACCTAAGCTTTAGTTCCAAAAGTCTCCAATTATTCCCAACAAATGGGAAAATGGATATGGAAGCATGGGGGGGCATTCCAGATTCAATATGCAAGGGGCACTTTAGTGTGTTTTGATGTAGCATTTTCAGATGTCATTGGTGCGTCATGTCTGCTGCATGGGGAAGCATGATCAGAAAGCCCTTCTAATTCCAGAGACAAGTACAGAAAGGGGTAATATAACAGGCTGGCGAATGGGTACATTCAATGCTGACAAACTCATTGTGTGGTCCTTTCAGTGACAAGAGGAGTGATGCTGGACACATTGAGCAATTTGCACATTTCTTCAGCAGTATTGGTGACCAGGGAGGTGACACACACGTGCTTGGTTGAGTAAAGTTAATTACAGAAGAGTCAATAAGAAGTCATGAAATTTAAAACGTATAGGCCTAGGGGCAGGATATTGCTCAAGTTAGGACTGTAGTGTGTTTTTTCTCATACATCCACACATTATAACAGTCTGTGTTCTGAGGTCTGGGGAGAGAAGGCATGTTCTTTTAAGAAAGCAGATGAAAGATGTGGAATCTAGGCAGCAGCTCTTGATGAACTGAAAGTCTATGAGGACTGTGCAAGTCTCTTGTCATGAGGATTATTAATATTCATGGCAGTGAACACTGCTGGGACTAACTTCTTCATGATCTTTCCTGCAATAGAGGTGTTTGGAATTGCCTGTTTGCTCTCTGTCCTGTTATTCAAGGTCTCCATGAATTAAAGTTCCCTCATCTCCCTTACTCCATTGTAGAGCCCTTGACTTTGAGCTGTAGCTATTACTTGCTGTTCAGCTCATTCTCCATGTATATGAGCACCTCTGTTCAATAGCTTGCCAGTCCTTTAGGATGCTCAAGGTCAAGAGCTTCAAGGGTCAAAGTCTGTTAAAGTACAAGAATAATTTAACTACTTATAAAGTTAGTATCTTCAGTGAAGCACTATATGACAATTATAAAAGAGGAAGAAGTGTTAAATACCGGCCCTTGAAAAAGTATGCCACTGTAGTTTAAAATCCTGACAATCACTAGAATTGTCAAAACATCACTCTTGATAAACGTTTTATTCACATGAGAAAAATAACTGAACTTCAAATAAATTGTCTTTATTAACTGATAGACAACTTCCCCAATGGGAAAAATTGTGTCTGATAAGCTTCATATTTAGTAGATATCATTAATATCACTACAGTTAGAACATGACCTGAGGGAACTTCAGGAAGATGGCATATTGTGTCTGATGGTTCCAGAGGGATACGAGTCTATCTTGGCTGGAAGCATGGCAGCAAGTGAAAGGGATGGTGGCTAGAGCAGGAAGCCAAGAGTTCACATCCCCAAGTGTAAGCAGGAAACATCAAGATGGAAGTGGAAGTGGTTTGAGCCTTTTAATCTCAAAGCCCATCCCACTCATTCCTCCAAACACAGCCCCACCAGCTGGGGACAAGCCTATGTTGGGTGTATTTCTTATTTAAACCACCACACTACCCAAATATTTTATTTATTTAAACTACTCATAATATACCTATAATAGGCATTCCTATACATTTAAAGATACATACTGGTACGTTCTCTCTGACTTTAATTACACATTATTTTGATACAACGAGGATAGAAATACAGAAGAAAGGGATAGTGTAAATCTTAAAACAAAACCATTCCTGGTTTCCATTGTCTTTAATGGGCCTTTATTCTGTAGATACTCACACTTTATAATTGAACCGCATCTGACATGCTTGACTCTGTGAGAAAAAGGCAGACACATTTTAAATGAATAAATGATTGACTTATTACACTTACAACAAAGAAAAAGCTAGTATTTTGATTTAATGTCCCATCCCATTTCTGTGAAGTGAAGGCCTGAATCACTTTTCCCATCATACTTTTGTCTTATCCAATACTCAAAAAGCATCACAACATAAAGACCCTCTCACTTTAACTTAAGCATGTCCTATACGTAACTGGATGTATCCTGCAGAACCACGTGTAAATTCAGATAATGCCCGTTTCATCGAATAGCAGTTCCTATTGATTGGCTGGAATTCTCAATTATGTTAGGGCACCACTAAAATTCTTTTTTAAAATTTAATATTTATTTATTTATTTATCTCTCCAGATTTTATTCCCCTCCCGGTCTACCCTCTGACTGTTCCACATCCCATATCTCCTCCCTGCCTCTGTCTCCATGAAGATGACCCCACTACCCACCCTAACCCCACCAGACCTCGAAATTCCCTGGAGCCTCCAGTCTCTTGAGGATTAGGTACATCTTCTCTGATTGAACCCAGACCCAGCAGTCCTCTGCTGTATGTGTGTTGGGGACCTCATATCAGCTGGTGTATGCTGCCTGGTTGGTGGTCCAGTGTTTGAGAGATCTCAGGGGTTCAGGTTAATTGACACTGCTGGTCCTCCTACAGTGTCACCCCCTTTTCAGTTTCTTCTAGCTTTCTCCTAATACAACCACAGGGGTCAGCTGTTTCTATCCATTGGTTGGGTGAAAATATCTGCATCTGACTCTTTCAGCTGCTTGTTGGGTCTTTTGGAGGGCAGTCTTTGATAGGTTCCTTTTTGTGAGAGCTCCATAGCCTCAGTAATAGTGTCAGGTCTTGGGGCCTTCCCTTTGGAGCCCACTTTGGGCTTGTCACTGGACCTTCTTTTTCTCAGGTTCCTCTCCTTTTCCATCCCTGTAGTTCTTTCAGACAGGAGCAATTATGGATCAGGCTTTTAATGGTGGGATGGCAACCCCCTCCCTCACTTGATGTCCTATCTCCCTGCTGGAGGTGGGCTCTATAAGTTCCATCTCCTTACTGTGGGGCATTTCATCTAAGGTCTCTCCATTTGATTCCTGAGAATCTCTCACGTCCCAGGTCTCTGGTGCACTCTGGAGGATCCCCCAACCTTCTACCTCCTGAGGTTTCCTGTTTCCATTCTTTCTGCTGACCCTCAGGGCTTCAGTCCTTTTCTCTCACCCAATACCAGATCTAGTTCCCCTCTCCCCACTCCCACCCCTCCTGTCCACTTTCCCTTCCAGGTCCCTCCCTCCCTCCTCACTTGTGCTTGCTTTCTTCTCTCTCCCAAATGGGACTGAGGGGTCCTCACTTGGGCCCTTCAACTTGTTGACCTTTTTGAGTTCTGTGGACTGTATCTTGGGTATTCTGTACTTTTTTTGGCTAATATCCACTTACTAGTGAGTACATACCATACATGTCCTTTTAGGTCTGAGTTACCTCACTCAGGATATTTTCTAGCTCCATCATTTGCTCGCAAAACTTGGAATGTCCTCGTTCTTAATAGATGAGTAGTATTCCATTGTGTAAATGATCCACATTTTCTATATCCATTTTCTGTCGTAGGACATCTGGGTTGTTTCTAGCTTCTGATTATCACAAACAAGGCTGTTATGAACATAGTGGAAAATGTGCCCCTGTGGCATGGTCAGGCATCTTTTGGGTGTATTCCCAAGAGTGGTATTGCTGGGTCTTCAGGTAGATCTATTTCCAGTTTTCTGAGGAACCTCCAGATTGATTTCCAGAGTGTTTGTACCAGTTTGCAATCCCACCAAAAATGGAGGAGTGTTTCTCTTTCTCCACATCCTCGACAACATGTGTTGTACCTGAGGTTTTGATCTTAGCCATTCTGATTGGTATAAGGTGGAGTCTCAGGGTCCTTTAGATTTGCATTTCTCTGTTCACTAAAACCAAAAAACCCAATCAGAAAGTGGAGTATAGAACTCAACAGAGATTCACAACAGAGGAGTCCTGATTGGCTGAGAAGCACCGAAAGAAATGCTCAAAGCCCTCAGTGATCAGAGAAATGCAAACCATTAAACTTCTTAAAATGAGCAGCCCAAATTGATGAATTTGGTCCTTTGAGGTGTTTGTTTTCAGTGGCTTTATCCTCATCAATTCTTTGCTTTTAATTGAACTTCCCCAGAGTACTCATTTCCCACCTCAACTTTTTACTTTTTTTTCTTCCCATGCCATACTAGACAATGTATATCTGTTATTATTGTTGTTTTGTTTGTTTTTATTTTTGTTGTTGGTGATAGTTTTGCATTGCTTCTATTCATGTCTTTAGCAAAATATGATTCAGTGTGTCCATTTATGGTTGCTAATTATTCACTATATTGACTCAAGACCATTATTCCAAGTGTCATCATATATTAACAGAGCAACAAAGCTCCTTATAGTCAACAAAAGTAGAATAGCACACAGGGTCGATTTTGTTGCTGAATTCACTTTATTTTACAATTTGCTTATATATCAAGATTCTGTATTGTGATAGTATATTATTGCCTTTAGGTAGCCCATTTAAAAACTCACTTAGCACTCAGAGATCAGCCAACACTTAACCCACCAGGTTCTTTCTCTTGTCCCTGAGGAAAACCCAGATGTTCCCATCCCATGCCTGACAGTTCACCAGCTTCTATGAACAGCATATAAACAACATTACTGCATAGTCGCACGTTTGCTGTTTGTATTCACATGAATATCTATATAAATGCATTTATAACATCATCTTCACAAGCATAACACATATGTGACAGAAGCACTTGTAATATTGCCTTGGAATTGAAATGTTTCATTTGTATTGATGTTTCATTTTCCATCAGCAGGGGGGCAAGAACTCGCATACTGGAGAATTAAGATGGGGACAGGATTCTCAGAAATTAATCTCCCTTCAGAGGGGAAGCAGCCGAGACAACACCCCGCGAGCGGGGGAAGGCATGCAGGGCGCGCCTCACCTCAGGTACTCTGTGCGTGTCCTGAAAGCACTTGAGGTTGTTCACTAAGAAGAAAAAAATGATAGTTAAATTTTCTGTGTTTGATTATTTTCTGTCCAAACTATAACAAACAAACTACAATTGCAATAACATTTCCTTCAACAGCAGCAGGACTATGCTTTGACCTACTACGCCAGTGAACCTTTGGTTTCTCAAACTTACAGGAAAGGAAAGATTGGGGTGGTATTTTTTTTTTCATGATTGGTAAATATAACGCATCACATATAGGGCAACCTCAGGAAAATAAGACAGGTCAGCTGACGGCATAGCACATGCTTCACCCTCTTCATCATGACTTGCTTAGCCACAATTGTGTTTAAATGTGTTTTAATAAACCTCATCCATGCTGCTGTTGTTGTTGTTGTTGTTATTATTATTATTATTATTATTAAATCTATTTATTTACATTCCAAATGTTGTCCCTTCTCACTTCCCCTCCCAGATATCTTCACCCCATCCCACCTTCGCTTTGCCTTGGAGAGGGTGCTTCCCCCACCCCCACCCACCCCCATGCTGAGTTTTTGCATCAGCCATTTTATTGTGCTTACATTACCTTGGACCATTCATTTCTTTGCTGAGCATATGATGAATGTGAGACGTGGGTAGTAAAGTAGAATGGAGGCCTCACTGGCATTTAAATTTTTTGCGGCCTGTGGCCAGCTTGGCTCCTCTCTCTGCTGTCTTCCCACAGCTTACTCCTTTCTTCCTCTTGTTTTCAATAACCATGATATCTTTTAAGAAAAAGAAAAAGAAAAACAATTCAGACCAGATTTCTCATTTGCATACAAATTAGCAAGCCCAAAGTCATATTTAGCACCTTTTCATAAATGCCTTACTGCATGCTTTGCAAAGTGAGATCTCAGGATGCTGCCAACATCAGGTCAGGACCAAGTATTTCTTATTACTCATTCCTTTAAATTGTACTACCATCTATGCAATTGCAGGCTCTGAGTTTCTACTTTGAACACTGCATTAAACTCATTCCCAACTCACCATCCTAATATGGGCCGCGCTATATTCTTGGCTTTCTCCCAAGCTCACTTCTCCATCAAATTTTCCCACAGCCCAATGAAGACACTGTCTTGGCCACCTGTTTGATGGTCCAGGCTGGAAGTGCTGAGGTCATACCAGTATCTTCTACCCATTGTGCAACCTGAATTGTATCTTCTCAGAACACATGACAAATTAAGTTATCCTGGTCCATCCCCAGGCAATTCTGCCCTGCTCTGCACATGTGAGCTCCACACATTATACACAATATTTGTTTCACTAATGTAATCTATTCTTCATGCAACCAATGGGAAAAAATTGGTGTCTGTGTGGATATGCAATTCAAAATTCATTCAATGGCTTGCAAAGCATCTTGCAGTGCCTCTGTTCTTATTCTCTATCCTTTCTCCCTCCACACTTTCTCTCTTTCGTCGAACCATGGTGGCACTGGATCTAGAAGCTTTCTTACAATGTGTCCTTCTCTTCCCAACTCCAAGCTTCTACTGTCATTCTTCTTGCCCACACAGTCATCGAAACCGTTTAACATCAGGTTCCCTGTGAGTTTAAACCAACTTCCTTGTTAAACCCTCTGCTTTCTTAATGTAGTGATTCCAAGTAAAATCCACACAGCAGAAAGTAGAAAGATTTTCTGAGTTCTATTAATTAAAAAAAAGTTTTACAAAGGTAGACATATGCTATATATACACACCAACTTTATAAGATACAAAGTAAGTAAACATTACTAACAATAATATTGACATGACTTAATACAATCTATTAGATGGCCACATACCTTCTGGTCAATGATATACTTGATGACAATTTTCATGAGCCTGCCACTATGGGAAATAATCACAATTTGCTTACACACACATTCTTTTAAGTCGGTTATAACATGCTTTGAGTATGTATGCTGGCAGAGATTTCACATTAAGATCTTTACCAATCCTACATCTGATAGAGGGCTAATATCCAATATAAACAAAGAACTCAAGAAGTTAGACTATAGGGAATTAAATAACCCTATTAAAAATGGGGTACAGAGCTAAACAAAGAATTCTCAATTGAGGAATACCAAATGACTGAGAAGCACCTAAAGAAATGTTCAACATCCTTAGTCCTCAGGGAAATGCAAATCAAAACAACCCTGAGATTCCATCTTACACCAGTCAGAATGGCTAAGATCAAAAACTCAGGTGACAGCAGATGCTGATGAAGTTCTGGAGAAAGAGGAACACTCTTTCATTGCTGGTGGGATTGCAAGCTGGTACAACCACTCTGGAAATCAGTTTGGTGGTTCCTCAGGAAATTGGACATAGTACTACCTGAGGACCCAGCTATACTACTCTTGGGCCCAGAAGATGCTCCAACATGTAATAAGGACACATGCTCCACCATGTTCATAGCAGCCTTATTTATAATAGCCAGAAACTGGAAACAACCCAGATGTCCATCAACAGAGGAATGGATACAGAAATGTGGTATATCTACACAATGGAGTATATTACTCAGCTATTAAAAACAATGAATTTATGAAATTCTTAGGCAAATGGATGGATCTGGAGAATATCATCCTGAGTGAGGTAACCCAATCACAAAAAACACACATGGTATGCACTCACTGATAAGTGGATATTAGCCCAGAAGCTCGGAATACCCAAGATACAATCCACAAACCACAAGAAACTCAAGAAGAAGGAAGACCAAAGTGTGGATACTTCGATCCTTCTTAAAAAGGGAACAAAATACCCAGGGAAGGAGTTGCAGAGACTATGGGGCAGAAACTGAAGGAAGGACAATCCAGAGACTCTCCCACCTAGGAATCCTTCCCATATTCAATCACCAAACCCAGACACTATTGTTGATGCCAGCAGGTGCTGGCTTACAGGAGCCTGATATAGCTATCTCCTGAGAGGCTCTAACAGTATTCGACTAATACAGAAGTAGAGGCTCACAGCCATCCATTGGACTGAGTACAGGGTCCCCAATGAAGGAGCTAGAGAAAGGACCAAAGAGCTGAAGGGTTTGCAGCCCCTTAGGAGGAACAATAATATGAACTAACTAGTACCCTCAGAGCTCCCAAGGACTAAACCACTAACCAAAGAATACACATGGTAGGACTCATGGCTCTAGCTGCACAAGTAGCAGAGGATAGCTTAGTCAGTCATCAATGGGAGGAAAGGCCCTTCATCCTGTGAAGGCTTTATGCCCCAGTGTAGGGGAATGCCAGGGCCAGGAAGTGGGAGAGGATGGATTGGTGAGCAGGGGGAGGCGGGAGGGAATAGAGTTTTTATTAGGAGGGGATATCGGGAAAGGGGATATCATTCGAAATGTAAAAAAAAAGAAAATATCTAATTAAAAAAGTATAAGTGCTGAATTATGGACAAGCAACCAAAGCATACTTTTCTGATCAACATGCACTTAAGACATTGATAAACAGACACAAACCATCAATAAGAAAACAATATCATGAACCTATTCCTACCTAATAGTTCTCATCAATCATTTTAGTTAGATAGAATTAAAGGAATCTAATGCTATTAAGATAGGACCGGGAAATATTTAAAATTACAAGAGCACTGTTTAAACTATGTATTGAATTCCTTAAGACATGTTGAAATTATGGGAGCATTTGAGCATTTGAATATGTTCTTGTGTTTCTCATCTTTGAGCCCAACATAATTTTTCTTTAAGTTCTGTAAGCCCTTGTTGAAAATGTACTCCACTATGTGTTTCATTATAATAAATTATTACCATACATTATTCACCATTGATGATAAACATGTAAAACAACCTAAAGCCATCTGGAACACTGGTGATTTCTATTAAACTACTTTACCTACAGATGCCTTAAATGCAGTTTATGCATATGAGATGACTTCAAATTGGTTAATATATGTTCATGAAAACCTCGTGGATTTCTTCTAAAAAAAAGAACAAGGGAAACAAAATTCCAAATGATAAAAATACAATTATCATGGTCAATATTTATAAGACTGGAGGTCCCTAATGCTTGCTATTAGCAGTACAAATATTTTCTCACGTGAGTTTAACAATTAATTCACGAAGCATCCATGATTGTTTCTGCTTCATGGATGAAGAAACCGCAGCTTCCAGTCCCAGAGAAACTTGAACTCATTAGCAGGTGCATGGCAGACACTTTGCCCATCAAATGCCTCTATTTTTAGGGCCTCTCAAATTTCTTTCTAAGCTAAATCCACCTTTTTAGCCTTTTGTGTCTCAGTCCTTTCGTCTTTAAAATAGCCTAGCATTTCTTACCCAAGTTATTATAATGATGGCATGAGCAAGTATGTGTGAGAATGCCTATTTATGACTGTAAGGACCGCAAAGGACCCATGTGGTTGTGTTAAGAACAGAGGGGTGGAGGTGGGGAGGAAGCCAGAGCTCACTGTGTTCTTGTTATACATGCACAAAAATATTGTACTGGGTGACCTATGTGAACTTTTGAACTTTCGTCAGACCTATTGGATGTTCTTTGTTAGTACATGCTGCATGTGGAGAATGTAAGCCTTATCAAAGGAAATGGCACATATTCAAATGCTAAAAAATATAATTATACAGCAAAACAGAACTCAACCCAGCCTGGCTGACTCCAAGCCCCAGACGTACCTCAAGCTGATGTGTTGATTAAACTTGAAATAGTTTACGTCTACCGAAAGAATGCTAAAACATTTTCCTTTAGAGATAGCATGATGACAACCCCCCCCAAAAAAGTGTTATAATTAGAATCCTGACTTTTAAACATGCATGTATTAGTTTAATGAATACATACATATTGACCCCCACCAGTCCTACAAAGTGTCAGTGTATACAAATTAAGTTTACCCACTATACATATATTTTAAAATGAAGCAACGTTATGTTTTACATTATAAAAGGTTTAAGTTTACATTCTGACATTTTATAAAATGTTTCAAGAATTAACCTATGCCAGGGAAACTAAAACCAACATCCTGCTGTGCACAATACACTTTTGCAAGGGTGTGAAACAGGTACTAGGATGTTCCATATGTAAATGTTAAGAATTGTTCTTCCCAAGGTTACAAGTTCAATTCCCAGCACACACGTGGTGGCTAACAACCATTTTTAACTCCAGTTCCAAAGGATCTGATACCCTCTTCTGGCCTTAGGAGCGCCAGCCATGTACATGACGCTTAGGCCTGTATGCAGGCAAAATGCCCATACACATAAAATAATAATTAAAAAAAATTAATAGCAAAAAAAAAATCACTAGAAGAGGATGGGACATCATCACAAGTGTTTTTAAAGACATTATGTGGAATGAAAACAAGCTCCTATAGGAGAGCAAAGTTGTTGCCTATTTTAGATAGAACACATTTAAGGCACTGTCAGGCTCTGGTGTTCCTGTCTAAGTTGGAACTGAACCCGGAGGGTGTACATTATTTGCTTTGTGGTCCAGGGGCTACATGAGTCAGATTCTGTGAGGTTGCACTGCATTTACAAACAAGTTAAAAAAATATCCATGGTGGTTTACAACACAAATGTATTAGTCACATAAATAATCAGGTTTACTGTGGTCTTTGCCTCTGGCTCTGAGTCAGAGTCTCAGACCAGCCTCCCGTAGATTTTTTGAGAACTAGGTGGTGGGGATAGCCCTTACCTGGGACATAGTAAACAACACAAGCAAGGGTGGTGGCAGAAATTTGTGCCTTTCCATGTTGCTGTACCGTATCCATCTGTGGAGTATGGGTCCCACCAATTCACATTCCACTGCCAAGGCAGGTCACCAGTGAGAAAGGGGCATAGAATCCCTTTGTAAGAAAAAGAGCGGTGAAATTATTCAACCCCCACACATATTTAAGAATGGTGACATATTGCCCTTTATGTGCCCAAGCAACAAGTAAGATAGAGCTCACTCACTAGTCCTCAACACATCAGGGAACAGAACTTCAGGTTTGAAGTGGCTTGATGAATGCAAGCTTCCTCCATGTTCCTATCTTTATAAAAACATCTTCTGGTAGAAGATACAGTAAGTGGGATCTTCATTTTTGCATGTCTTTCAGTGATTAACACCTATGTTTGTGGGTTTGTTTGTATTTTACTAAATGAGCTCACTCATCCACTTGTTTTCTATTTATTTTCTCTTTTATCTTGAATCCAGTAACGTGCTGAGGATAGCCCCAGATGAGGCTTGGAATACTCATGGCATTCAGCTTTGAGAATAATAACTTTATTAATTCTGAATAATTTCATAAAACCTGTTTTTTATTATTATTAGATATTTTCTTTATTTACATTTCAAATTATATCTCCTTTCCCAGTTTCCCCTCTGAAAAGAAAAAAAAAACCCTATTCCCTCCCCCCTTCTCCTACTCACCAACCCACCCTCTCACACATCCTGGCCCATGCATTGCCCTACAATGAGGCATAGAACCTTCACAGGACCAAGGGCCTCCCCTCCCATTGGTGACTGACAAGACCATCCTATGCTATACATATCATATTGATTCCATACTGCTCCCAACTCCTTCTAGATTCAATCCCGCCTACCTAAGGTTTATATCTCATTTTCCTTTTTTAAGCCATTGAGTCCAATTTTGCTGCCCATTAGTTTATGGATGCCAGGCCATGGAGAGTTTGGTCAACATATCAGGACTGGCATCCTTCAAAGATGGGACTCCCTCTTCCCCAGAAGCTATCAACACTCAATACCTTCCCAATTAGGGGTCCCCACTCCAATCTTTTGCACTCTGTCTCTCCCATGGTAGAGGGGTGAGTGTGAGTGGCTTGATCTTATGCAGGCCTTCTGAAGGTAACCACAGCTTCTATAAATTTGTAAGTAATGGTCTTCTTTGATCGTTTGTAAAAATTTGCATCCAATAGTACTTCAGGTACTATGAGACTATGAGACATATACCCCAAAGAAAGAGGGAGCTTCCTGCTCAGTACCAGTTTGGTTTCTCCATTGCCTATGGCCAAAGTTGCTGGTATCTTCAGCAATAGGGCCTGTCTTATTATTAAATTCTGGTGGGTAACCAAAAGAACTAACAAGAATATGTTTTGTTTTGATGGTCTCCATGACACTCATGACTAAAATCTCAAGAGGAAGTTCCACACATCTGGTGTAGGGCTTTTGATTTGTCAGCCTGTAGTTTCTGACATCAGAAACTCTAGAAACCCCTCTGTAGAATTGTGTGAGTATGTGTGTGTGTGTGGGGGGGGGTGTGCATGTGTTTGTGTATCTGTGTGTGTGTCTGTGTGTGTCTGTGTGCATGCATGGTGTGAGCATGTATGAATGAAACTTTATGTTTTCATGTTTTTTTCCAACAGTGTTAGTATTAGTTATCCCTTCCCCAACACCCTCTCCTGTCCTACCTTTCCATCCTTTTCCTCTAGTAAATACCCCTTCTGAATATTTTTACTTTCCCTTAGATATCACCTGCATTGTACTGCTCCTCCTCTTGTAGTATGAACGTTCTTCACTCTTGCCAGCTCCAGTCCCTTTCTTGTCCTAGGTACTATAGAAATTCCAAACTAGACACAAGTATCTGAAGATCTGAAGTTCATATCCACATACAAGCAGAAACACGTGTTATTGATCTTTCTGGGTCTGGGATACTACACACAGAATAAAGATTTTCAGTTCTATTTATTTACTTACAAATTTCATGATAAAAATCCATTGTGTAGAGGACTGCCTTTTCATTATCTGTTCATCACTGTCCTTAGCCTTCTTGGAAATGCAAATAAAGCTACTTAGAGATTTCATCTTTCCTCAGTCAGAATGGTTAAGATAAAGAAAATGAGACAACAAATATTGGCAAGGATGTAGTGAACAGGAGACCTTATTGCACAATTGAAGAGAAAGCAACTGGTTCAGCTATGCTGTAACTCAGCGTAGTGGTTCCTCAAAAAAAACTAGAAATAGATCTACCATATGTCCAGCTATACCACTCCTGGCATATACCTCAAAGACTCTATTTCCTATTCTATAGTTTTTTTGCTTATCCATGTTCAAAGCTGCTCTTTACTCAGAAGCTAGGACATGAAAATTTTGCTCTTGTTGAGCTATTTCATGTGAAAACATTGCATTTTTTAAAATACTGACTTTATCATTTTTCTCAGAGTCTGAACTGTCCCCAGGGATTGACGTAAACTTAAGTCTGTTTACACATGTAAAGAACTAGGAGAGCTGCAGTCCAGGTCAACAAGAAGGTATGTTGGTACAAAAGCAGGATATACAGTATCAGGGAGAGAATGCAAGCTGTGAAGGGTTTCTTAACAGCTTTTCTCCCCAATATCTTCTTCTGTGTGAATCCCTAAGGGGTTAACCATCCCACTAACAGGTGACTGAAGTGTACGTTTAGATCTTTACACTTAAATGGAAGATGAATGGCCAGGAAAAGTCAGATGTTGGTGTGGTTTGCTGGAAGATGTATTAGTGGGTTTGGGGTGACAGGTGTAATCAAGCAAGGCAGGAACTCAGGTGATAATCATTTCCTTGTCACTAAGGTGACCTGGGTTATCGGATCCATTGTGCAATCCTTTTAGTTGGAATGTATGACTAATCTGTAAAGGGAATGGATCACTTGTGGAAAGTACTTAGAGCTTACTGCACAGGAACGCAGATCAAAGCAGACATTGTCCTTGGGCGTCTACGTTATTTGATTCTTTCGGTCTTTGGGTTTTTTGTTTGTTTGTTTTTTAAAGATTTATTTATTTATTTATTTTATGCATGAGTATATTTTTGCTCTCTTCAGACACACCAGAAGAGGGCATCGGATCCCATTACAGGTGGCTGTGAGCCACCATGTGGTTGCTGAGAATTGAACTCAGAACCTCTGGAAGAACAATCAGTGCTCTTAACCACTGAGCCATCTCACCAACCCCTTCTTTTGGTCTTTGTATCACATACGAACTCCGAACTTTGAATGCATTTCGTTTTCCTCTCTTCTCAACTTTGTACTTTAGAAATATACCACTTCTGTCTCTTTGTCTTGATTGGAAAGCTACCATAGCACTGTTTGCTATCTCAAGAGTGGAGTAGCTTTTCATTCAGAATAAGTATAAGGTGGATATTCTGAAATACACTGACATGCAAAATAAACGCTGACATGCTCTCGTTCGTTCGGTGTGTTTCATGTGTAGCGTAATTTCCCCAGAGCAGTGGATAGATAGATGGATGGATCCACATAATTATCCATAGCTATACTTGGTTATGATGATCATTAACTTAGTCTGCCACTTAAAAAAGTAATAGAATTATATCTAATAAATAAAAACTAGAATAGGAGTGAAAAACGAAGAAAAATTATTCTTTGAAGGTCTGAAGAAGGAAATCATGGTATTATCTGGAAACAGGAGGACATGGATTAGGCAGATTTGGGGAAGGGTACCATCAGCACAAGAGCCTTAAATTGCACTAAGATCATGTCCCTTATGTCATCAGTATGTATCATAATCTACTCTGGCCTAGGAAAACAAAACTGATAAAATGAATATGCCCAAAAAAAGATTTATCGGATTGGTTTAAATGATATAGACTAAAGAGTCCAGCTATGGCTGTCTTCACCATGAAGAGGTTTAGAGCCTTGTTAACTGTTCAGTCCATGAGCAGCTTCATGTGATGCCTTCATACAAGGCTTGTTGGATCCCTGGAAGTCCATGCTTAAACCTGAGGGAGCTAGATTCTGATAACAGGGAAGGAACGTAGCAGCAGCAGCAGCAGCAGCAGCAGCCACAGTGCAGGTGAGCTTGCCAATTAAAATTGAATGTAATGAGGCAAAAATCAAAGCTTCTCCTTAGACCCCCTTGTACTCAGTTGTCATTTGAGAAGGTGACATCTACATTTAGGATAGGTCTCGTTATTTGAAATAACCTAATCAAAAATAATCTCACACAAATATGTCTCACAGCTAATCTTGTAGTTGAGTCCACTTCCAGTGAAATTGACAGCTAAGACTAGCCTGACCAACTCTGATATCTCTTTCCTTCTCTATTGCCAATCCCAAAGTTAGCCTCAGTGGTCTTCATTCCACCCTAGATGACCAGTACCCAGAAGGTGCCCTCACTCTTTCCAGCACACACAAGACATTCTTTTTATCCACAACAATACAAATACAATTAAATTACCAGCATCAGAAGATGTACTATTGTAGCCAATCAGTGGCAGTCACCAGAGGCCCAACAATACCTCCCTATCCAGCCTCTTTCAAGTCCATGAGATCTGGGAATGAGCACAAAGGATGTCCTTCCTTCCTTCCCCGTCAATTTGACCTCACTGGTTTCCAGGTCTGAGTGTTCAAATGCTCATGTGTCTGAAGAGAGTAAATAAAATATTTTTGCTGAGAATCCAAAACCTATTGTTCTTTATTTTACCTGAGAAATATGTCAAATGTTATATTACTTGCCTATGCATAAAGACAACTAGTACCTGATTTATTGGATGTAAAGTGATATTGTAATTAGGATTAAAGTTTTCAGTGTAGGGACTTGGACACAGAATCTTTTTTTTTTTCTTTTTATTGGATATTTTATGTATTTACATTTCAAATGTTATCCCTTTTCCCAGTTTCCCCTCCAGAATCTCCTATCCCCTACTTCTATGAGAGTCCTCCCTTACTCACCTACCTCACCATCCTGGCATTCCCCTACACTGGGGAAATCAAGCCTTCACAGGATCTAGGGCTTCTCCTCCCATTGATGCCAAACAATGACATCCTCTGCTACATATGTGGCTTGAGCCATAGTTTAGTCCCTGGGAGCTCTGGGGGTTCTGGTTGGTTGATATTGCTGTTCTTCCTACGGGGTTGCAAACCCCTTCAGCTTCTTCAGTCTTTTCTCTAAATACTCCATTGAGGTCCCTGTGCTCAGGCCAATGGTTAGCTGTGAGCATCTGCCTCTGTATTTCTCAGGCTCTGGCAGAACCTATCAGAAGACAGCTATAACAGGCTCCTGTCAGCAAACACTTCTTGGCATCAGCAATAGGATCTAGGTTTGGTGTCTGTATATAAGATGGATCCCCAGGTGGGGCAGTCTCTGGATGGCTTTTCCTTCAGTCTCTGATCCACACTTTGTCCCCATATTTCCTTTAGATAGGAGCCAATCTAGGTTAATAATTTGGAGATGAGTGGGTGCCCCCTCCCCCAACCAAGTGTCTTGCCTAAACTTTGGATATGGTCTGCAGAGGTTCTCCCTCTCCTTTGTTAGGCATTTCAGCTAATCTCATCACCATTGGGTCCTGGGAGCCTCTTGCTTTCCTGGCATGTAGGACTTGCTGGTGGCTACCCTCGGTTCCCCACCCCCATTGCTACACACCTCTGTTCTTCCTGAATCTCTGTATATCATCCTGTCTCCTCCCATACCTGATCCTGCACTCTTTTCCCCCTCCCCCTCCTCTATTCCTCCCAAGTCCCTCCCGCCATCTACCTCCCATGAGTATTTTGTTCCCCCTTTTAAGAAGGACTGAAGTATCCACATTTTAGACTTCCTTCTTGAGCTTCCTATAGTCTGTGAATTGTATCTTGGGTATTCTGAGCTTCAGAGCTAATATCTACTTATCAGTGCATGCATACCATGTGTGTTCTTTTGTGACTGGGTTACCTCACTCAGGATATTTTCTAGTTCCATCCATTTGCCTACGAATTTCATGAATTCATTGTTTTTTAATAGTTGAGTAGTACGCCATTGTGTAAATGTACCACATTTTCTGTATCCATTCCTCAGTTGAAGAACATCTGGGTTCTTTCCAGCTTCTGGCTATTATAAATAAGGGGGCTATGAACATAGTGGAGCATGTGTTCTTATTACATGTTGTAGCATCTTCTAGATATATGCCCAGAAGTGGTATTGCTTGGTCCTCAGGTAATACTATGTCCAATTTTCTGGGGAACCACTAAACTGATATCCAGAGTGGTTGTACCTGCTTGCAATCCCACCAGCAATGGAGGAGTGTTCCTCTTTCTCCACATCTTTGCCAGCATCTGCTGCCACCTGAGTTTTTTATCTTAGCCATTCTGACTGGTGTGAGATGGAATCTCAGGATTGTTTTGATTTGCATTTCCCTGATGACTAAGGATGTTGCACCTTTCTTTAGGTGCTTCTCAGCCCTTCAACATTCCTCAGTTCAGAATTCTTTTTTTAAGCCCTGTACCCCATTTTTAATAGAATTATTTGAGTTCCTTGTATATATTGGATATTAGCCCTCTATCAGATGTAGATTGGTAAAGATCTTTTCCCAATCTGTTGGTTGTTGTTTTGTCTTATTGACAGTGTTCTTTGCCTTACAGAAGCTTTGTGATTTTATGAGGTTACATTTGTCAATTATTGATCTTAGGGCATAAGCCATTGGTGTTCTGTTCAGAAAACTTTCCCCGTGCCTCTGTGCTGAAGGCTCTTTCCCACTTTCTCTTCTATTGGTTTCAGTGTATCTGGTTTTATGTAGAGGTACTTGACCTACTTGGACTCTTCAAAACTATTCCACAAAAGAGAAACAGAAAGAATGCTACCCAATTTGTTCTCTGAAGCCATAATTATGCTTATACCTAAACCACACAAAGACTCAACAGAGAACAAGAACTTCAGACCAAATTTCACTTATGCAAAAATACTCAATAAAATTCTCACAAACCAAATCCAAAAACACATCAAAACAGACATTCACCATGATTGAGTAGGCTTCATCCCAGGGATGCAGGGATGGTACAATATACAAAAATCCATCAATGTAATTCACTATATAAACAAACGCAAAGAATTTCATCTAATTAGACAAAATTCAATACTCCTTCATGGTAAAAGTCTTGGAAAGATCATGAATTCAGGGCCTATGCCTAAACATACTAAAAGCGATATACAGCAAACCAGTAGCCAACATCAAACTAAATGGAAAGAAACTTGAAGCAATCCTACTAAAATCAGGGACTAGAGAAGGCTGCCTGCTCTCTCCCTACCTAATCAATATAGGACTCAAATTCCTAGCCAGAGCAATTAGACAACAAAAGGAGGTCAAAGAGATACAAATTGGAAAGGAAGAAGTCAAAATGTCACTATTTGCACATGATAAGATAGTGTACTTAAGTGACCTCAAAAATTCCACCAGAGAACTCCTAAACCTGATAAACAACTTCAGCAATGTGGCTGGATATAAAATTCAGTCAAAAAAATCAGTAGCCTTCCTCTACTCAAATGTTAAACAGGTTGAGAAAGAAATTAGGGAAATGGCACCTTTCATAATAGTCACAAATAATATAAAATACCATGGTGTGACTCTAACCAAGCAAGTGAAAGATCTGTATGACAAGAACTTCAAGTTCCTGAAGAAAGAAATCAAAGAAGATCTCAGAAGAACCACATTTCCTGTATCCATTCCTCTGTTGAAGGACATCTGGGCTCTTTCCAGCTTCTGGCTATTATAAATAAGGCTGCTATGAACATAGCTGTAGAGAGCCGTCCGAACCACACCCTAAAGATGGCAATGGCTGGCTGAGAGCTCTGAGATAAACAACACCTGACTTGGCTTGTAGGTTGTGCTTCTGAGTGGCATGATCTTCCCTGGCCTATGGGGAGAAGCCCATGTGGCATGAGTTCATGGGCTTCTACTAGGATATAAGCAGTGCCTTTCCGGGGCTTGGGGTCTTCCTCTTAAAGATGCAATAAACGCTTGTTGCAGAAGTATCCTTGTGTTCGCGTGCGTTCTTGCTGGCGAGATGATTGCGCGGAACACATAGCAGAGCATGTGCATTGTAGACTCAGAATCTTATGCACAGTAGGATAGAACTCTACCATTAAGCTGTATTTCCAATCTTTCTTTGTTTGTTTTTTTAAGTTTTTAGTTTGAGATTAGAGTCTTGAAGTTTAGTCCAGGATAGCCTCAAACTTATGAGTCCCTTGCCTCAGCTTCCCAAGTGTAGTGGCTATTCCTGGTTGTCCACTTGACTCTATATGAAATGAACTACAATCCAGAATTAGAAGACTCACCTGTGGCCCTAATCTGGAGGCTGAGAGATACAAGTTTCTGACCTGAATCTTGGCATGGAGATCTTGAGGTATAGTGGCTATGAATCTCAAGTAGATTAAGATAGGAAAATCTATGAGTTCAAGATACCACACCTTTAATCTGGGCCACAGCTTTTGCTGGAGACCTATATAAGGACATTGGAAAAAGGAAGCTCTCTCTGCTTCGCCTGCTTGCCTTGTGGGACTGAGCAACTGCTGGATCCTTGGACTTCCATTCACAGCTGCTGACGACCATTGTTGGGAATTGATTGTTGGGAGCTGAACTACAGACTGTAAGTCATCAATAAATTCCTTTACTACATAGAGACTACCATAAGTTCTGTGACTCTAGAGAACCCTGACTAAGACACCAAGTATCTAGGGTTGTAGGGATCACCCTACATTATTAAAATTATGCATTTGAAGGTTTATTTTAGCTACTCCTATTATAAATAAAGTGCAAAACTCAGCATGTTGGTTTACTTTTGTGTCTTTATAGTATGTATAGGCAATTGACAGGAAATCAACAAATGTACAATTGCATGTCTGTAACTGTGTGGGGCAGTGGTCTGTTCAGGCAACCTGGACCCAGTCAAGTATAAGTCTAGAACCCCAATGACCCAGTGGGCAATAATTTCTGCCTGCAAGGGATGGAAGGAGTTTGACTACACTTCCTGGGACCCTGGTTCCTGTTTCAGTCCCAACCCTGCAGCAGCCTCCCGCCTCTGGAGATGTGTGTTCTATCACCAAGACAATACCCCAAGCTCCCAGCATTCTAGCTGGACCCTACCCCCAATCATCTAACCACAGCCAGGAATGCCCTGCCCCACAGACAGCACAATATATATAAGGAGCAGGTTTGTCCCCTCCTCTCTCTCTTGCTCTCTCTTGCTTCCTCTCTTCCTCTCTTGCCTTCTCTGTCTCCTTCTCTTCTCTTCTCTTCTCTTCTCTTCTCTTCTCTTCTCTTCTCTTCTCTTCTCTTCTCTTTTCCTTCCTCTCCTTTTTCTCCACATGGTCATGGTTTGTTTCTTTTCTCTTTCTTATAATAAAATATCTCATAATTATGCATTGCCTCCTTTTAACTAATGCATCATGCAACCCTAGCATCAGCATCAGCGATACACAAGTCTCACATTATTGTACATGGTAGGGAGCATAGTGCTCGACATTTGCATGTCTTTAATTACATGCAGAAGTAGGCACAGCACTGTAGAGTAGAAATAGTGTGTAGAAGGTTTGAGTTACCTTGATGGCAAGTTGTGTGCAGACAGAAAAATTAATTTGGTGCTATTTTTAGGATTTAATTTGCTAATCATTATTCCTTATGCTTTTTACTTCCAGTTTTCAATTTTATTTTATTCATAAATCTAGTTAATTTTAGTGGCCTTAAGTAGAGCACAATCAATGTTATTTTCATTTATAATGCTTAATTGATATCACCTACATTTTTAAAGCTTTTGTTGAAATAGATTATTTTACTTCTACTGAAATATTTTAAGCATATAAGCAACCACAAGAGAAACTGTCATGACCCTTGACATGTTTAAATCAAACAAGTGGCCTCCAGAGTGAAGTGAGACATTTTGTCAATATTAATACCAAATATGGACTTAATATATCTTGATATCATGGGTACAAAATCAATACTTGGAGATATTTTTTAAATTGGTCCCATCAGTTTACATATTTTGCTAACATGGTCAACATTTTGAAGTATTATAAATATATAAAGTATATCTATTTTAGATTCTATTTAGACTTCTTGTGTTTTATTGACAAAAATTAATGCATTGTATTTTTATTATAGTTTCCTGTAACCATGATGCTTAAAAGATATAAAAGTTATTCCTGCAGATAATCAAACTCTTTTACCTGACAAAGCTAACAATGAATAATATAATTCCAATCCCTTTGGTTCTCAGCCACTTTGTCCTATGTAAACTACAGACTACAAATCATAAAATCTATCCATATTTCATTGTTATTTGTACCACCTATATTTGAATATTTTCATGAATTTCCATCATTTTCTTTTCTCTTCCTCAAAATGCAGTGTTACATTGGCAATGATCACCTTTAGAGCTCTGTCTATAAGCTGTAGAATATTAAGATAAATATGTCAACAGAATAAGAAGAATAATAAGCTGTTAAAACAGCTGGAAATCTCAGGACAGAATGCTAAAGAGAAGAAAGCGGTTCAAAAAAGTGAACCAGAAATAAGATGATAGGCCCTACATATTGTGGCTCAGACATGAACTGTATGTGAAGAGGGAGAGATCCGAGCAGCAGTTCTCAACTTGTGGGTTGGAGGTGGCATATGAGATACCCTCCATATCAGATATTCAAATTACAGTTCATAACAGTAGCCAAATTACAGTTATGAAATAGCAACTAAATATTTTATGGTTAGTGTCACCACAACACAAGAAACTGTATTAAAGGGTCCCAGCATTGAGAACCACTGATCTAGAGGAAAGGCAATGGACAACCAGAAAGAGAGCCAGGAGCTGACTAGATTCTAATGCTTTATGGGAGTAGGGATGTAAAGTCTCCAAGAAGTCAGAGCTGGGAGAAGGCATGTGGGACATTCATGCTAAGTTTGCAAACTGCTTCATTCTAGAAATTTCTGTATTAGTTCTAAACTAGAAACCTCTAAAAAAGAAAGTATGGAAGCATTCCAAAGATCCAGATCATTCGAAGACACACCAGCTATCTGCCAAAAATGTAGTTCAACCCATGGGCCCTCACCCTCCGAAAAGAAAGAAAAAGTTATAGTGGAACCCCAGAAAGAGACTCCCAAACAGCACTTATCGAAAATGGTAAGTGTTATGAAATCCTGAACTCCTAATGTGTTCATTAAGCTATGTTAAAAACATCACGAGGTAGAATGGGTATAGTAGAGTCCATGTGAGTAATTTGAAGATGGGAACTATGGAAATCCTCAATATAAACCAAATGAAAATTCTAGAACTGGAAAGTGTAGTAACTGAGAAAAAAAGTTAGGATGTTTAATAGAAGCTTAGCATTGGAAACAAAAGCATAGGTCTTTGTGTAGCACAGTAATAATTACCCAAATTGAAATTCAGTATGAATAAAATGCTAAACTATTAGGTATGTACTAATCTAGAGGACAAAAAGAAGTTTTACACATCAGCTCGGCATATTCTTCCATGTGTGTGTGTGTGAGGAGGGACAGGGATGTGAGGGTATATGAAGTATTGCAGACTGTGGAGAAATAATAATGAACTCACTTCCTGCCTTCTCTTTTGTGTGCTTTCTTTCCTCATCTGTACACACCTTTTCCTCCCCATGGAACACTCCCTTTCTGATTCCTTGGGATAGTCCAGCCTTGACATGAGGGCTTGTGCCTAGTCTTATGACTTGTTATTCTGTGTTTAGTTGAATTCCCTGGGATGCCTGTTTTATTTTTTTCCTTTCTCTTGTGGAGCAGAAATAGAAGAAGAGTGGATCTGGGAGTGGTAGAAAGAGTGGAGGGAGGAGAAACTATGGTCAGGATGTAATGTATGAAAGAAGATTAAAACAGTTAACAACAGCATGTACTTAGTTCTGAAAAAAGGTTAGCAGCATATAGAGGGCTTTCGTTTTCTCTGTTCACTTTTGTTTCTTGTCCCCAAGATCCTCACTTATTGCTCAGTTCATAGTTGCTTCTTAACTCCTTTTTAGGTCACATTTAAGTTCATCCTCTAAATAGTAAAATAAGGAACAGTCACCATGAGATTGAACTTATAACACAGTGTCCATAATGCATTTCTATCTCTTAAGACTCATATGTCTTGGGCTCTTTGAACAGAAAATTCTACACTGGAATGGAACCAGGAATTCCTATTCATGCCTTTTTGTCTGCCGAGCCATTAATTTCTGTAAGACTATCCATGCACATAGAGTTGTGCTTGGGTTGACATTTCGTGAACAATGCACACACTCTCGTGCACACACACACACACACACACACACACACACACCACATATGTCCTTAATCTGTCAGTTCTGAAAAGCAACATGAAAATTCTACTAATTGCTCAAACGACTTTAATGCCAAGCTCACAAATAGAGCATGGAACTTGTGGAAGCTTGTGATCCCACAAATGATCCAAATGATCCTTAGAAGCATGGCTCACTTGCAGAGGGCATACCTGTTCCTCAGGTGTGAAGAGAACATCAGATTGTTGCCTCATTAACATCCTGTGACTCTCAACATTTTCATTGTTCTCAGTGTAGCATCGCCTGGTAAACCATCTGGAGGGTGTTTGGTGGACTATTCATTTTGAATATTATTGCTTCTCTCCAGAGTGCTTTAAACGATGGTTTGTGAGCTAGCTGAGTACCAGTGATATGAAGGGGCAGCAAACAGCTCCCTACCTTGGTACCTTTCTGAAGCCTGTTTACAGATGACTTCTCCTGTAGTGCAAGGCAGATTTTAGCATGTCCTCCACATCTGTGGAGACTTTGTACTCCACTGCTCTGTCTGACCAGTCTGCTAGGTGAATCCCCTCTGCCTTTAATTCACCTGCAGTGAGCATCTCACTGGCATGCAAGAACACTGTGGACATCTCGTGTTTCCATTGGAACCTACTCTGGAATCCAGCAAAGGATGCTTAATCTACAGACTATTATACAAAATGGTTTTTCATAGAAAGCTGTTAGTAATTAGTGCTATATCCTTAAAGGTCTGCACGGGGAAAAAACTTTGGGCTTTGGCCGTTTAAGAGGATGAAACCACTAATGTTTTTGATTCCTTTTGTACATTACAGCAATAAATGTTCGATATCTCCAAAATGCATAGTGTGATCTCCTTTTGAATGAAACAAAAGTAGCAAATAATTTAGCTTCCTCCCAGCTGTGTGGCTGGATCCCTGGCAAGCACATCAAAGCTGATACCATCTGATTTAAAATTACTTCTGCCTTCCTTCTCTCACCTCAGAACTAATTCTTGCCCGAGTTCCCCCCCGAGATTTGCTTATATAGATCAACAAAGCCTTAAGTTTCTCTCCTAAGGAGCTGACACTGCCTATTAAGCTGAGCAACTCCGCATTTTCCCTTCTGTCTTAAAGTCACAATGTGTCAAAATCTGCACATTTACGGGAATGTGTAGATAGAAGTGGAAACTGTTTTTCTCACACAATTTTATGGGCTCTGTCTGGATAGCCAAGGAATCAAGTCATAATCACTGCCAAATATGTGTTCGGTGTGACATTTATGGCTTCACTTTCACAGTTATTAATTGAAAATTTGACCTTGTCATTGCTACACATCCTAAGAGCTCTTATTTTTCATTATGTAAACAATATAATCGCCATTTATCAGTTTTTCATGTTTTTCCCTGCCTTGAGAAAGATTTACTCTTCAGTGAAGTTGCTCTAATGTTTTCTTGCTCAGATGACAAAGTTCACTTGAGGAATAGAGCAAACTTCCTCTATAAGGAAGGTTCCCTTCGCCCCTGCCTCCTGGGGCACCTTTCTTTCTTAGTCTAACATATATAAAATCTGAGCCTGCTCCAAATCACAGATGGGTTGCAGTGTTCCAGTGTTGCACCTTCCCAAACCTGTATACCATCTCATGTGGCCCCTATGTTCTCAGACAGAACTGTGCATTGCTCATAAAGCACCACCGTTTCCTGTTTCTTTCCCAGCTTGATACATGCCATAGCAAATACTCGAGATAATTGGCTTAGAAAATATTCAGTTGGGTTCATGGATTAGGGCTTGATTGGCTTCATTGCATCCAGTTTCATGAAAGGAAGCACATAAATACATGGCAAAGGAAACCTGCTTACTCCATAGGCAGGCAGCAACGAGAGAGACCAGGGTTCAGCAATTCCCTTTGAGGGAAGCCCTGAAGCTAATAGACAACACTTCCTAAGTTAGGACCATTTCCTTTTGACATGTCAAGCCAAGGCTCAAACCTTCAACAACACGTAAGTCTTTGGAGACAGTAATATCTACTACACTAGTACACACAATGCCAGTCCCTTCCGTGGGTTGTAAATGCCTGTTCACCCCCAGTGAGTTCCCCTCATAAATGGTGTCAGTGGGCAGGCAGCACTGCACATAAACTCTTGTGCTTGCTGATGGGCTATATTCAGTACATGGTTATATATCTTTGTCTCAAAGTTTAGGGGTCATGAGGTTTTGAGATTGTGGGTACAAAATTTAAACAAGATAGATAAATGTGGGATGAAGCTTAAATAGGAGCATGAAGATTAAAACACATTAATATCATAACATTTCTGTAAGGAAGTCATCATTTTTATGTGCCATCAAGTAGAGCTTGTTAGGCTTCTGCTCCCTTGCAGATTCTGGGATAGGCTTCGTTCCTGTTTCTGAAGCATAATTTGGTACAGCACACTGATGCCACAAGACTTCATTAGGCTGAGGATCCTGCCTGGTCTTGTTCCCGGAACCAAGCTTTTCTCTGCTCTACTCACTGCTGCAAGAAGATAGCATCCATGGGCTACACCAGAAGCATCCCTGATGCTTATCGTTAGAGACTTAAACCTATGAAAGAGCTGGGGAGGTTGACAGAAGACTGGAATGGATGGCGGGGAGAGACCTGGTTCTTTCCTGATGTTTTCCCAAGCATAGGTGGGTCTGCCAGGTCTACAGCTCCCATTGTCTCGTCCCTAACTACCACAGTGAAGTCACCAGGTTTTGGTAACACAATAACCTGTCCTTAGCCATATAGGCCAGTGGTTCTGAACCTGTGGATCTCAACCCCTTTGGTGGGTTAAATGGCCCTTTCATAGAAGTCACCTGAGAACATCAGAAAAGATAGATATTTGTTACGATTCATAACAACAACAAAATTACAGTTATAAAGTAACAACAAAATGATTTTATGGTTGGGGTCACCACAACACAAGGGACTGTATTAATGGGTCACAGCATTAAAAAAAAGTTGAGAGCCACTGGACTAGGATAAAAGGCAATTTGATTCCTCCAGTTAGCAAATCTCTGATTGCTTCAAAATCTTTGGTGAGCTCTTCTCCTTCACAAGCTCTTCACTGGTTTCTTCCTCCTTTGGTCCTGTCCTTTTTTCAGCATCCTGTTCCTAGTTTTTTGCCCTGTTCTGGTTTGAGGTTCAATTTAAGTTGAAGTAAACTTTACATGTAGAACTTTCAAAGCAAACTACATTTGTAACTTATCTCTTTGCTTCTAAAATGGAACAAATCTTAATGCTCTTAATTTATTAATGACCTATGAAGGGATGTTAATAAAAAGAAAGCTAGCTGGGCGGTGGTGGTGCACACCTTTAATTCCAGCACTTGGGAGGCAGAGGCAGGCAGATTTCTGAATTCGAGGCCAGCTTGGTCTACAGAGTGAGTTCCACGACAGCCAAGGCTACTCAGAGAAACCCTGTCTCAAAAAAAACCAAAAAAACAAAAACAAAAACAAAAACAAAAAAACAACCCAAAAAACCCCCAAACAAACAAACAAAAAAAAAACCAAAAAAAAAAAGAAAGCTATTATCATTGTAACTTCCCTCAAAATAGGATGTTTTTCTTGAAACAAACAAAATTGTATGTGACTTCATTTTTTCAAAATAATAAATCATAACTTTAGAGTATATTTTACAAGCCTAATCTGTGATTCATAAATTTATTTTTTACCCAGTGTTGAGTTATATATATATATATATTGAAAACTTTGAATGTTTTATTGAGTTTGTTGATCATATTCTAAAGTTATACTACGAAACTATATGGACTCTCCTCCTCCTCCTCCTCCTCCTCCTCCTCCTCCTCCTCCTCC
>JADRCD010190862.1:700-20864 GCA_019843815.1 Montemys delectorum | reverse complement strand
CCTTCTCCTTCTCCTCCTTCTCCTCCTCCTCCTCCTCCTCCTCCTTCCCCTCCTCTTCCTTTTTCCCCTCCTCCTCTTCCCCCTCCTCCTTCTTCCTCTTCTTCTCCTTCTCCTCCTTCCTCTTCCTTCCTCTTCATCATCCTTCCTCCTCCTCATCTCCCTCCTCCTCCTTCTTCTCCCCTTCTCCTTCTCCTCCTTCTCCTCCTCCTTCTTCCCCCTCTTCCCCTCATCTCCCTCCTCCTCTCTCTTCTCCCTCTCCTCTTCCTCCCTCTCCTCCTCCTTCTCCTCCTTCTTCTTTGCGTCCCAAGTCCTAACATGCTTTTTGGAACCAGTTTCTTGGAGCAGAGCCCTGATGTTTTGGAACTATACTTTTTCCCTCAGTATCTCAGTGTTTGCTGCCCTCTTCCTCCTCTAATCTCCTACAGGTACACAGGGGGCATAGTTCAGCCTCCTAACCAGAAGTATAACCTACTATCTTATGGCCTCCTTACCTCTCTACTTACAAGAATGATGCTTTCCTCTTCAGTACAGCATATTAGCTTATCCAGGGAAAATAAAGACTCCAAATGACCTGACTTCTTCTAGGGTAAGGATAGGAACTAGGAAAAATCCCATGAACCCGATCCTATAAACTAGTTTCTACTGACCTCCTAAAGATAGCATTAGAACAATATGGTTAAGTAGAGACTTGATATATAGATGTAGCCTCACTATTGACTATTTAAATTATAATTCTATACAATTCACTTGACCACTTAATATAAAATAGAATTTTGTTACTTATTTATTAATCATGGTATGTATAACTAGAATAAAAAGTGATTAGCCTTTTCTTTTCTTAAAATAATCTCACTCTTCAGCTCAGGTCGCGCTGGATTCCCTATGTATCTCGAGATGGCCTCAAATTCACAGCAATCTTGCTTCAGACACTTGAATTTTGGAATTATAGGCATGGGACATCAAGCTTGATTTACATTTCACACTGAAATTACCCTATTACACATATTGCTCTTTACTTCAATTTACTTTCAATTTCCAAATTTGTTGCAATTTACTTTCAATTTGCATTCCAAAATATCACCTATTATAAGGGTTGATTGTAGATTTTTATTACTAGTTAAATTTACAGCAAAAAAGCGTCAATTGTATTTTCTTTTGTGTTTTTTTTCAAGCATATATGTGCTATATGTGTGTTTGTGTTTATGTATACATACACACATGTATTTGTGTGTGTGTGTGTGTGTGTGTGTGTGTGGTGTGTAGGCCAAATGTAAGATGTCTTCTTCAATCACTTTCCTTGTTATTTTTTGAAATACTAACTCTGGGGCTCACTGATTTGGCTAGGTTGGCTGGTCAGTTAACTCTATGGATCCACCTGTCTCTGTCTCCCTAGTGTTGGACTTACAGCTGTGCACTGCTCTGCCCAGCTTTTATGTAGATCTGGGGATCCAAATGCATCGCTTTAGGCTTGCATAACAAACATGTACCGACCACATTGTCTCTTTAGCATTAGTGGTGCTTTCTATTGTAGTATAAGTTGGATAGAATTGCAAAATTGAGATCGAATTAAAACATATATTTTGTTATAAAAGTAGCATGAATTAATGTAAATGTTGCTGCCAGTAGTCAAGCTGGAAGGGAAAAATCTGAGCCCTTTGACATTAGACAGGAAGCAATAGGATTTGGAGTTTATCCTGCTAGGTTTTGATCTTGCTTTGGCTCTGAATGTCGTCCCTTTGGAATGGTAGAGTACATGCTGTGCCAACCTATGTTGGATGTATGTAATTTGATTTTGGATTTTACAGGAGAGTGATGTACATCTTAGAAGATACTTTGACTTCTGATTCTTTCTTCTTTTCCCTCTCTCTCTCTCTCTCTCTCTCTCTCTCTTTCTTTTTGTGTTTTGTTTTGTTTTATGAGCCAAGATTTCTCTGTGGAGAAACCTACTCACTTTGTAGACCAGGCTCTCCTTGAACTCAGAGATCTACTTGTCTCTGCCACCAGAGTTCTGAGATTAAAGGCCTATGCCACCATGCCTGGCTGAGTTTAGACTTTTAAACTGTATTGAGGATAAAAGACATGGGACCTTTTAAAGTAGAACTAAATGCACTTTGCATTGTAATATGGCCATAAGCCTTGGGGGAAATGCATGGAATGAGGTGGACTGAGTGAGAACCATCACCTCTTGTAGGGTCACTTGGTCCTTAGATGGTGGAATTGTTTGGGAAGGAATAGGAAGCCTGGCCTTGCTGGAGGAGCTGTGTCAGGGGAGGGGGTGGAGGGAAGGTAGGAGGGAGTGAGGGTTGGACCTGAACTACAGAAGACTGGTGCCATTCCCATTGAGCTCTCTGCTTCCTGCTTGTGGATCAAGATTCGAGCTCTCAGCTGCTGCTCCTACCACCTTCCTCTGTTCCCTCACTCTGCCAGGATAAACTCTAACCCTCTTGAAACCATAGCCAAATTAAGCTTTTCTTTCTTTCTTTCTTTCTTTCTTTCTTTCTTTCTTTCTTTCTTTCTTCCTTCCTTCCTTCCTTCCTTCCTTCCTTCCTTCCTTCCTTCCTTCCTCCCTTTCTATCTTTCTTTCTTTCTTTCTTTTGTCATATTGCTTTATCATAGCAATAGAAAAGTAACTAAGACAAATTATCTTTTTATTTCTTCTCATTTAAGCTCTCCCTCCCTCCCCCCCCCCCCCCCCCCCCCCCCCCCGATAGATGCTCTGGCTGACACCTGTAATCCTAGCACTAAGAGGGCTGAGGCAGCCATGAGCTTTGCCAGCACAGGATATATAGTACATTCCAGGCCGGTCCTGGGTACACAGAGAGATCTTATCTCAAACAAAAGAGCAAGCAAGCACACTTGACAAAAAGTCTACTTTGCAGAAGCCAACAGCATCTGTCATTTTGTCATGTTTAGTACTGTACAGAATTCGCCCCCTCCCACATAATCTTATAGCCAGCTTTCCCTACCTATCATTCTGTCCCTGCCATGTACTTCTTTCACAACATAAATTTCCTATATTAAATGGTTTCCCTGCTGAAATACCATTAGGGTGATTTTAGATTTTTACTGTGACAAGCTGCCATAATAAATAACTTTGTAATATAAGCTCTTTCGTGCTTGTATGGTGAATTTGTATATTTCTAGAAATGGAATTTCTAGGTCAAAGAAACAGATGTGTTTGAAATTTAGATAAATACTACAAAAATGCCATCCAAAGAGCTTATGCTAACTTGAATTTTTACCAGCAATATATATCTGAGAGGGTCTGTTCTTAACCTTTGCCGATCTGTTAGTAAGATACAGTATACTATTGTTGGTTTAATACACATTTCTGTAATCCTGGTTGAGATCTAGTACTTAATCATTTATGCATAAACTACTTTTATTTCTTTTTTTCTGAACTATATTTTTATGGCTGGATTTATATATAAATTGCAGATCACTTCCAGGGAGTAATATATATGTTTTTGAATTTCATACCGACTTCAGGAGTTTTTAAAGCATAACATTGACTTTAGGATTAGGTTGGCAGCAAGGTCATATATAATGGCTTTTTCATAGGAGAAAATCAACTCAGTTCACATTGGTCCCCAGGGAGTCTTCTCTTTCCCACAATGCAAAGCTCTAGTCTACTTGCCTCGTCACTGTTCTTAATATCCAGAAACTGCAGTCCCACATTCACATTCTTTTAAAATTTACCAACTCTTCAAAAATACTATATAACATTATGGCTTTATCGTAGCCTCGCGACTCAAAAACATGAGAATTACAGAGAATGGGTGGCTGAATCCCAACGGCATACAGCAGCTTGTGAGAAGTTACCTAAGGAAGAAGACTTGAGATAGATGTGTTGCCACGTGTGTCAAACTGAAAAGCTGCGGTTGGTCCAGGTCTTGAGCACAACTGAGAAAGAAACAGCCAAGGGGAAAATCTCCTGTAGTGGGGGTGGGGTGGGGAGGCGGAACGATGGAACGCCGCGTGAGGATCAAAAGAAGGTCCTATTTAAGGTTTCTTTAAAACCATGATGAATACATTCCCAACGTGGTGAAGTCTCGAGTGTGACAAACCACCGGTTTCAGTTTTTGTGTGTGTTGGTGGTGACAGGTTTTGTAGCGAACTTGGAGGAGCCTGACTCAAACTAGCTGTGGCTAAAAAAGGATTCCCCGGATTATGTAAAAGGAAGTTAGGAGATTAACCATGTTCAAGCATCAGTGACTAGGGCTGGCTCCACTGAGCTCTCTATTGTCTTCCAACTCTCACCTGCCGTTTTCTGAGTGTGAGTTTGGTTCTCTCTCAGGGGAAACTACATGACAGCCTTAAGACTTTGCTATGAAGCAACAAACAGATGTTAGGTGACATCTTTTTTGCTTTTTTAATTAGATGTTTTCTTTATTTACATTGCAAATTTTATCCCCTCCAAAACCCCTCCTATCCCATCCCCCCCTCTTCCTTCTCACTAACCCACCCGCTCCAGCTTCCCTGTCCTGGGGTGTCTAGCCTTCACAGGACCAAGGGTCTCTCCTCTCATTGAAATTCCGACTAGGCCATCCTCTGATACATGGGGCCATCCTCTGCTGCTGGGGCCATGGGTCTCTCCATGTGTACTCTTTGGTTGGTGGTTTAGTCTCTGGGAGCTCTGGGGGGAGGGGTGGGCGGGGGGAGCCGTCTGGTTGGTTCATATTGTTGTTCCTCCTATGGGGCTACAAACCCCTGCAGCTCCTTGGGTTCTTTCTCTAGCTTCTCCATTGGGGACTTTGTGCTCAGTCCAATGGATGGCTGTGAGCATCCACTTCTGTATTAGATGCTATAAGACACATGCTCCACTATGTTCATAGCAGCCTTATTTATAATAGTCTGAAGCTAGAAAGAACCCAGATGCCCTTCAACAGAGGAATGGATACAGAAAATGTGGTACATTTACACAATGGAGTACTACTTAGCTATTAAAAACTATGAATTCATGAATTTCTTAGGCAAATGAATGGAACTAGAAAATATCATCCTGAGTGAGGTAACCCAATCACAAAAGAACACACATGGTATGCACTCACTGATAAGTGGATATTAGCCCAAAAGTTCGGAATACCCAAGACACAATTCACAGGCCACATGAAGCTCAAGAAAAGGAAGACCACAGTGTAGATATTTCAATCCTTTTTTAGAAGGGGGATAAAAATACCCATGGTAGTGTAGGGCTAGAGAATTTTAGAATTAAGAAAAAAGGAGTATTTAATAGAAATGTATACTGTATAACCTTTACCTAAAAGGGCATGGAAAAATCTCTGTAATGAGCCAAGAATGCAGGCTGACCAGTTTCAGGAACCTGTTGGCCACAAAGCACCGCCCCCCCCCCCCCCCCCAGCTAGGTCCAAGAACAAAAAGCAGGATATAAGCCATCTGGGTGGCTCTAGGGAATGGTCAGCCATAAAGTGAATAACATTGACCAGACCACATTCTTGTGAATATTGAGTGTGTAGGATGTTTTCCTTATGACCCTGACTCAATCAGGGATTGGGTCCCTTTAGAATTTTCCACTGTTCTCTTGTTATGTGTCCTTGGTAACCCCCTCTCCCCCCTAGTTTGTGGTTCTTCCCTTTAAATATCCCTCACTTCTTGGGTTCAGGGTCGAGCTCCTCTGCTCCTGCAAGGGTTACTGGCTCATCCCCAGTATACTGGCTTCCCCTCCTCCCCCTGAATAAACCTCATGCTGTTGCATCAAGATCAGTCTCTCTCTCTCTCTCTCTCTCTCTCTCTCTCTCTCTCTCTCTCTCTCTCTCTCTCTCTCTCGTGAGTAACTGGGTGGTCATGTCATCCCGAGACTTGAGTGAGGGTCTCCCCAGCTCTGGAGGGTCTTTCAGTAGGAAATACAGAGACAAAGTTTAGGACAGGAACTGAAGGAAAGGTCTTCCAGTGACTGTCCCACTTAGGGATCCATCCCATATACAGTTACCAAACCCCAGCACTATTGTGGATGCCAACAGTGCTTACTGACAGGAGCCTGATATAGCTGATTCCTGAGAGGCTCTGCCAGTGCCTGACTAATACGGAAGTGGATGCTCATGGTTAGGTGACATCTTAAATACTTTGAGTGTACAGTTAAAGGAAAAAAACATATTGTCTATATTCTTTCTTTTATTTAGTAAGAATTTATTACTAAGTTTATTTCCAGAAAATTAGAACTCTGTTGCCTTTACTTATACCAGGGATTCCTTCATTTTTTTTTTTTTTTTTTTTGCCACGTGTTACCTACTCCTCTCTACACCTGGGAAATTTTAACAGAACTCTGGATGTATAATTATATAATATAGGTACACAAATTTTCCTGTTCCTTAGAGATGAAAGAAAGTTTCCATTCTAATGACATGGCAGGTTTGTTTAACAGAATAAGCTCCAAATGCAGTCATTTGACATGTGCTGGGGAAGATGGTTACTGTTCCCATCACTAGACCACTCTATGTCCATCAGCAGGGAACACTTGGCACGTGTGGCAACTGATAACACGGGTATCTGATTCTGGGCTAAGCTGCTTTGAGCATCACTCATTGGCACTGTGTAGTGTAGGAATGAACAGGGCACAGCTTGTGTGTTGAGATTAATAACACTTGATTTTGAGTTAATATTTGGTCACCGTGCATTCAGAAACCTTAGACTCTTACCAAATTATTCCCAACCACCACATTCAATCATGTGATCCCACATGGAGTTGAGATCCTCAGCTCAAGAAACTTACACCTAAATGACTTTCTTGATGGGTTTTCAGCCTCTTTCCAAAGGGAGCATTATAGTAAATTCCAGTATATGTAGAATTTTTAACATTAAAAAAAAATTTCTAATGTCTACCTATATTTATGAACTCAATCAATATTCATGATCTAAGTACAATTTTCTTTAGGAAAATACATGCCTGAGGGTGAAAGAACTCTTCTAAGCAGGATATTCTGTATTATCATTAAAGGAAAAGACAGCGCTAGACAGCTCAAAACCTGCTGTTGGTTTGTTCCACTCTCAAACATATATGTATATATCATCTTCTATGAGACAGGAAGCCTTTGCTAGGTGGTTAAGATAGATATATATAGAGCAATATGTATATACATGCATACATGTATAGATCCATATTTGTATACATATCCACATGATATATATGTTAACTATATATATTTTATATACTATATATTTTATATTATGTTATATGTTATATATTATATGTTATATATTTTATAGTATATTATATGTTATACATTATATATTACTATAATATATGTTAAAGATTTACATTTCATTTGTATTTCACAGTATCCATACCAAAAAACTACAAAATATCCTTCATATCTTTTTCTTCTTCTTCTTCTTCTTTTTTTTTTTTTTTTTCGTTTTCTCAAATTCTAAAAGTTTTACTGTGATTGGATAATTTCAGAGATGATGTTCTTTATGCCTATGGTATAATTTTCATAAAGACAAGGACCTTCTCAAACTATTTGCAATATAATAGAAGAACTCAGGAAATAAACATCAATCCAAAATATATTGTATAACCTATAGATTATAGTCAGACTTTGTTCATTGTTCCAATAATGTTTTAGCAAAAGAAAACCCAGGCTCAACATCACATTTGATTTTTGTTTAGCTAACTCCCCAGATTTCGTCTTTCAGAACAGCCACATTTGGGGGAGGAGCAGGAGTAGAGGGTATAAATTTTGTCCCTTAATTTGGTTGCCAGACATTTCTTTCTTCGTACATTTGGGATCTGGCTTTTGGCAGCAGAGCCACGGAAGTGCTGCCGTCTTCTCAGGGCTCACAATGCCGATCTATCCCATGTTTCTATTTTTAATGTGTTTAGCATCTAAGATAAGTGGCAGGCACAGAGAATAACAACCAGGATGTAGTCTGTTAACTACAGTAAGGGAGGCATGCTTGTGTGCCTGACTTCTTTGATTTCTTCCTGGTATTTTTTGGCCCCCTCCACCCCACTTTGCAATGCCCTTGGTGCCGTAGCAACTGTGCTCTGATGATATCGGTTTGCCTGGATGGATGGAGTATCTCTTGCATTTTACACTGTGTCTTCTTTGACAGAATACGAAATGCCTGGCAAAACTCATCTACTTCCTTTCTGTGCAGGCATCCAGTGGGTGGGGGAGGGGTTGCCACTGTAAGGCCTCTCACAAAGGCGGCACAGGATTGGTCGGTCTGTGTGTCCCCTTCAGTGCCACCTGCTTTATTCTGAGACAGGTATTCAGAGGTTCCCCGCAGGACCAGGCTCCAGGTGCCCAGTGAAACACATCCGTTGGAGTTCTTTCTTGTCTTCTATTTACCTTTCTCTCCTATTGTTCTTTTTCAGTCGTGTCCCACAGCGAACCAATTGTATGAAAACCTGCGGATCTGAGTCTGGCTTGTGGAGGGACTAAAACATAGGATAGTAAAAGTAGACTCAAAAGCAGATTTCCCTGCCCTACCCAAGAAGGATTCTAGTACTAATGTCTCACGGATCAGAACTCCTTCCACTGCTGGTAGAAAACACGTGTGGGTAACCCTGTCTCAGTCACGTCACTAAGACTTTTCATTGATAAAACATTGGGAATCCATATAGGTTCACAAGTGTGATGTTTGTATCAGAATGGCCCCCACAGGCTGATATAATTGAATTGCTAGCCTTAAGTAAGGGAGTGGTACTATTTAAATGGATTAAAAGGATTAGGAAGTGTGACCTTGTTGTAGGAACTAGGTCTCTGGGGAGTGAGCTTAAAGGATTCAAAAGCCCATTACAAGCCCAGAGTCTGTCTCTTTGTCTCTGTTCTGCCTCTCTGTCTCTGTCTCTGTGTCTATGTCTCTCCCTGTCTCTCTCTACCCGTACGGATCTGGATGCAGCTCTTAGTTACTGCTCCAGCACCTGTCTGCACACCACCATGCTCCCCGCCATGATGATAATGGAATGAACTTCTGAAACTGTAAGCCAGTCCCCAATTAAATGCTTCCTTTGAGAAGAGTTGCCTTGGTCATGGTGGTGTCTCTTCACAGCAACAGAGCAGCGACTAAGACAAATAGGGACATCTTTGAACATTTTGACGGTACCAGTAATTATGAAACCTGTGGACTGGCTTACTTTTCACAAGGAAACACTTAAATAAAAAAGAAAAGATGAGTTCAAGGAGCCAGTTTTCAGTTCTGGGCAGGCCATGAAAAACCAGAAAACCTCTGTTTCAGTTTTATTTCTCTTATAAAAATATCTTGATAAAAAGCCACTCCAGAGAGTAAAGGACCTGCCATTCATCTTACAGTTCCAGGCTATAGTCTGTCATTGCTGGAAAATCCCAGTGGTAGGAACTTGAAGCAGCTGGCTATATCATATAGCCAGAGTCAAGAGCAGAGAGCAATAAATGCATGCATGCTGCTTGCTGGCACTGATAGCTTGATTTTTCTTAGACAATTCAGGGTTCCCTGCCTAGAGAATGGTGCTGCCCACAATGGGCTGGGTCTCCTCAGATCAATCAGCTTGAGATGTTCCCTGACAATTATGTCCACAGGCCAAACCAATGTAGGCAATTGGTCATTGAGACTCTCTTCCCAGGAGAGTATAAATTGTGTAAAGTTGGCATTTAAAGCTAGCCATTACAACCTCTGGGCAGCATTTAAAGAGATGCTTGTTTTCTGTATCTATAGAGCAAACTGTGCTGGTAGTCAGATCCAAGACTGAGCAACATGGCAACATGGTACCAAGAAGGCAAAATGGACAGCCCAGAGAAGTCATCCATAGCAAAGTCCATGGTAAAGAAAGAATGAGGGGCTGGAGAGATGGCTTAGCGGGTAAGAGCGCTGACTGCTCTTCTGAAGGTCCTGAGTTCAAATCCCAGCAACCACATGGTGGCTCACAACCATCCATAGTAAGATTTGATGTCCTCTTCTGGAGTATCTGAAGACAGCTACAGTGTACTCACATAAAATAAATAAATAAATCTTTAAAAAAAAAAAAAAAAGAAAGAAAGAAGGAAAGAATGAGAACCTGAGATTCAGCATGATAACATTCAGCCTGTGATATTTCTACTCACTCATTCCAACATACATATTCTATTTGGATAAACAGTTCTCTCGCTTTACCTGGAGCAGTGGTTCTCAACTGTCCTAACCCTGCACCCTTTTCATAGGGTTCCTCATGTTGTGGTGACCCCCAACCATAATTCTTTTTGCTGCTACTTCCTAACTGTAGTTTTGCTACTGTTTTGAATTGTAATGTAAATATTTGTGTTTTCTGATGGTCTTAGATGACCCCTGTGAAGGAGTCATTTGACGCCCCCCACAGGGGTCATAACCCATAGGCTGAGAACCACTGGCCTAGAGAGAGCAGCCTCCTCTTGCCTGAGGACCCTGCACTTACCTCTGATGAGGTGAGAAACAGTATTACTTGTTTGAACAAAAGTGTAGGGATGGATCCTGATAGTAATAAGCCAAGGAGGGCAGGAAATAAAAGTGGACAAAATTACCATTGACAACATAGGTTTTACTGGGCGTGGTGGTACATGCCTTTAATCCCAGCACTTGGGAGGCAGAGGCAGGTGAATTTCTGAGTTCGAGGCCAGCCTGGTTTACAGAGTGAGTTCCAGGACAGCCAGTGCTATACAGAGAAACCCTGTCTTGAAACAACAACAACAACAACAACAACAGGAAAAACCAAAAAACATAGGTTTTTAATGGTGAAGTAAGGCCACCTGAGTCCATTTTAATATACGGTGGGGAAGGGTGCCTGAAACACAAATGAAGGTAATGTAGGGGACATGACAACGGCTCAATTTAAGGAAGGCATCTAGAGAAAGTTAGATTGACCAGGAAAAGTAGAATATAAGGTCTATGACTCACCACCTAAGAGCCCAAAGGACATATTAAATCCCTAGGACAGAAATCCCATGATAAGGCATTTCTTTGGGATATTTAATGGTGGCTGTCACCTGTATTTGACAGTATGTGGTGGTTTCAATAGGTTTGTCCTCTCGTAGACTCATGTTGGAATGCTTGGCCTACAGGGAATGGCACTATTAGGCTTGGCCTTATTGGAATAGGTGTGGCCTTTGTTGGAGTAGGTGTGGCCTTGTTGGAGGAAGTATGTCACTATGGGGGTGGGCTTTGAGTTCTTCTATGCTTAAGCTCCACCCAGTGAGGAGTTCCAATCTCCTCTTGGGTGCCTGTGGAAGAGTCTCCTCCTGGCTGCTGTTGAATTGAGATGTAGACCTCTTGGCCACACCAGGCAATTCTTCCAACTATGATGATAATGGACTGAACCTTTGAAACTGTAAGCCAGCTCCAACTCAACATTTATCTTTATAAAAGCTGCCAGGTCATGATATTTCTTCCCAGCAATGAAACCCTAACTAAAAGACACAGTGAGAGGTTCTGCCATAGAACTGGATTTCTTCATTCAATCAATCAATAAGCATCCAAAATTGCAGAGGCCAGATGGCAGCAGCCCTTGTCAGACAGAAAGAAAGTGGCCGTAATTACAATAACGAGCTGCAAGGCCAGAGGAGCAACTCGAGTACCTCGCCCACAGGCTTCTGAGATAATGGCCACCAGAGCTGTGTTCCTTGGGGAAAAATAAATGAGCATCCACTGGCGTGCTCTTTGACCTACATATGTCACTTAAAAAGTGGACAGCTGGTGAGCAGAAGGCCCAGTGCTAGCTGTCTCCATGGAAAACCACAGCCCCTTACCCATTACACGGCTAAGCAAGCTCTAGACCCAGAGTTCCCCATGCGAAGGGGAAGGTTGATTAAATAGCTTGCAGTTCTAGCACAAATATGTATTCTCCATATTCTTCCCACAATCCCCAAATGTATCTATTTATAGAGATACTACACTGAGAAAAGGAAAGTAGGCAGACATTTCAAGGCCCGTGGGATATAGTTCTGAACTGACATCATACTGGGAGACAGGAAGTGCCATCATAGCCTGCAGGTAGAGAGGGCATTCATGGAGATCTGCTAAGCCCAGGCTCACCTTAGGGGAGTCAGAGATTCACCCCATTTATACTCCGAAATGTCAAGTAGAAATGTACATGATGTGTATGTAGCAACTGGCAGAATTCTTGTATTGGTTTCTCTATTGTGTAGCAAATTACTATGATAGAGGGAAAAAAAGAAAGAAACAGTGGAAAACCCCAAAACTGCGTACTTTCTCCCGGTAAAACAGTAAGCCAGAATGACTACAGCAGCCTGAAGGGAAACATAGAAATCCATATCTCTGTAAAAGACTAGCATGTAGATTTGTTGGTATTCATTATATTCTTCTGTTTTGTTGTTTTGTTTTGTTTTGTTTTTTTCAAGACAGAGTTTCTCTGTGTAGCCCTGGCTGTCCTGGAATTTGCTCTGTAGACCAGGCTGGCCTCAAACTCAGAGATGCCCCTGCTGCTGCCTCCTGAGTGCTGGGATTAGAGGGGTGTGGCAGCACCTCCTGATTAGGCATTCATCGTCTTCTGGTCAGGTCAGTTATTGAGCCTGTTTGGCCAGTGCAAAAGCAAGCTTCGTCAGAGAAAACCATGGTAGACTCCTGGGAACTTGACCTAACTTAACTCCAATCTCCGCTGCTGCGCTGGGTGTGTGCTGCTACTTCCTATAAAATAAATTGCCAGCCACGTGGTTAATGCCCTTGGGAGTAGACTCTTCTCAGTCCTGCCAATAAAGAGGGACAAAAGCTGCCTCTCATGTAGGAGGCAGAGCAGTATACACCCTTTATTGCCACAGACGTAAGTTAACGTTCCTGTTCTCTGGCATAACATAAATAGTTCACAGGACCTGGAGCAACATGAAATTTAGTAGATTATCTCGTGACAACGACACAGTGTTAACTGGGCTTCTCAGTTCCACCACGCTGAATGATAACTGTAAATCGGAAAAGGTAACAACCATTACTCATTAAGACTAGTTGCTCCATACCCTCTGAGATAAAGAGCAACCTAGCCAGGAAGTGGTGAAAAGGATGAAAATGAAGACTAGCGTGAAAACAATCAAAGGTTGGACCAGTTCCTTCAAAGCGACCAGACTTGCTCTCTCATGGACATGCTCACCCACCACCTTGGAGGCCCTGTGACAGACACATGAAGTCTCCAGGCTGACTGAGTAAAACACACTGTGGAATGGACTAGACACCTTGTATCCATTTTGTATCCATAGTAACCAGTTGAGCCAAGATGACACATGATTGCTGCAGTGGGTATCTTTTATTTCCAGCCCCAAGGCTCCTCTTTTTATGCAAACATAAAAGCGTGAGAGTTTAGACAAAGAAGATTGCAGAAGCATCCCTTCTTTGAGCAAATCGTCTGAGTTCTCAATGTTTGGAATCTCTCCAATAGGATGGAGTCTCCTTGCCAGTAACAGTAAATGTGTTCTGTAATCTCTTACCCGTTTTTGCTTTCTTTCTACTGGTTTTTAACTTTTGATCTCTCACTCCCAATTCTTGTCCCCTGGAATGATATCACAAAGCAAATAAATGTGAGGACGCTCTTGTCTCTGGCTCCTCCATCACCCTAGGAAAACCTTGCAAAGATAGCAAGTAAGGTAGAGTGTAAGGGATGTTCTCTACGGTTCTTCAAAGGCAGCGATGTGTGAGTTAGGCCTTAAAGCTTCTTCTAAGAAGTTGACCAGGTAGGCAAGAGGGAAGTTGCAGGTAGATGCCCAACATGAACAGAGGTTAGGAAAAGTCTTGGTGAGATTGGAGATTTGTGAACATTTCGCATTCTGCAGGAGAGACAGCTTCATGGAGTGCCTGGCTGAGATGTTGGGGCGGAGGTGGGGTGGGGGATGTCAAAGAGGAAAGCAGGAATCAGGTGCGAAAGACTAAGCATGTGGCCTATGACATGGTTAGGGACCTTCTTTTGCATGTTCTTGTCATTATTCTAATGTTAATAGCTATTTTTGTCATTGTAACACACTTTGTCCAGAGACTGAAGCAACATTAGCCAACTCTCTTCTCAGCAGGGAGACATTTTAAACTGAATCTGCTCTCCACCAATTGAAAGTTCTAGAGAAAATGTGTGACAAAGTACACAGACATTGCTGACATATCTGATCCATTCGTTTCCCCTCTTTCCAGCCTTGCTGGGAAGAGCTCAATTTTGTTTGTCTTCACTGACCATACAGCTTCGTACAGGAACATTCTGTGTCCCCAGTTGATATTGTGAGCTAGGGATGAGTACACATTTCCTGTAAGTAACCAGTTAGTGAATATTTTGGGTTTGTGAGCCCCATGGTTTCCCACTGCAACTATTTAGCTCTGCTACTGCAGTATGACAGCATCCTTTACAAACACCTATGCATTAGTTATGGACACTGAACTCACATTTTTTTTTGTCATTTTCCCATTTTCTCTAACCTCTAGATATGACAATGGAAGACTCCTGTGGAGACAATTTTTAATTAAATTAAAAATCCATTTTACTCAGGTAAAATGACACAGAACTTGCATGTAACCTGCAGACATCTTCAATAAACTCTAACATCTCTAAGTCACTTGGAGTGCAAGATACAATGTAAATTCTATATAAGTAGTACACATTGTTCCTTAAGCAATGGCAAGACAAGGGTGTGCATGTTTAACACAGATGTAGTTTTTCCTTGGTAAATATTTCCAATTCTGGGTTAGTTTACTCCACAGATATAGAATCTAAAGACATGGGCCAGTGTGGTGTCACACAACTTTAATTCCAGGACTCAGGGAGTAGAGGCCAGCCAAGTCTACATAGGAAGTTCCAGAACATCCAGAACAACAGAGAGAAACTCTGTCTCAACAAACAAAAACAAAACACCACATATGTAAGATGGACTACTTCTCATTCTCACCCTCATTTAAAATATAATACGGATAATATAGAAAATGTAATTCTGCTGGAGAGAGAACTCAGCAGTTAGGTGCAATGGCTGCTCTTTCAGGGGACTTGGTTTCAGTTCCCAGCCCCACATGGTGGTTTGTAACCATCCTAAACTCCAGTTCTAGAGAATCCAATACCTTCTTCTGGCCTCCCTGAGTACCAAGCATGCATTCAGTGCTCTTACATATATGCAGGCAAGATATTTATACACACACACACAAGAAATGAAAAAGCCTTAAAAATAAAGATACAATACCCATAGTTCAAGGACTATGCAAAAAACAGAGACAGATGTAGCTCATAAGCCCGTCTCCTGTTCATTCACTGTGGCTTCAGTTCCTTTGCCAAAGATTGGTTTAGTATACACGTGTATCTAAGTCTTGGGGAACGAGATCTGGCTCTAAAAGGAGGCACATGAGAAGAAACAGTCTTTCTCTTGCCTGCCTATGCTGCTGTGTGGTGAGTAATAGCCACAGCTTCTAGAGTCGTGTTGAGAACATGAAATTTCTCGCTTTTATCTGAGAAGAGCAAAGCAGAGAGAGGAATCTCTTGAACTAACCTGAAAAATACTTGGAACTTCAAATCTCATCAGACTGTTGAAACACATGTTCACTCTAGACTGCTTGTAAGAAATAATAAAGTTCCTACGATATAAGCAACCTCAATCAAGTTTTCAGTTGCTTAAAAGCAACGTACTCTTCTATTGATAAATGATACAAAAGACCTAAGGCAATACTATGGGAGTTATTATAAACACTGCATTTGAATAATATCTCAGAATGAATAACACTGTGACATATTTTACACAGTTGAGATAGCATATATTCAGGACACATATGTACAGATATATGTATATGTACTTCTCAGACTAGAAATGTGTGAAGCAATTTTACCATTGTGTGAACCTCAAAGGCTACTTAGATGTGCTGGCTTATTACATAAGTAGGTTATGTGGTAGAACTTATTGCTCCTATGTCACCATGGTAAGATGGGAGTATAAACTACTCTGAAATTAAACAATCAAGTGCAGCATATGGGAGACCACAAGACAGCTGCTGGTGTGGCTAGGGTGCTGTTTCAATAAAATCCTTCTTCTTATAAGTGCTAGGAGTATATCCTATGGAGTTAGAGAAAGGGCTCAGTGGTTCAGAGCCTACACCTCTCTTCCAGAACACTTGAGTTTGTTTTTGGGCACCCATGTTGGGCAGCTAACAACCACCTGAAACTCCAGCTCTAGAGCATCCAATGCCCAGTGCCCTTGTACACACATATACAGACATACAGACACATAGACACACAGCCCCCCCACACACACACAGACAGAATTACACACACACTTTAAAAAAACAGAAAGGAAGCTGTTTTTTTCTTTTTAAAGGTTACATTATAAAAAAAGTCAGGACAGTATGGTACATTGATAAACCAGTAACGTAGTAATCTTTCATCATTATTCAGTATTAAGGATATCATCCTGTGACTATTTTCATATAACTGGCAGCATGGTTCATCCCTGCACATCCACACTAGTGACACTGCATTGCAATCATACAATAGCTACAATGCCACTAGAGGAGAGAAAACGCTCAGCTCCTTGGGATCTATTAGAACCACAATCATATATATATATACCCTCCCTGACAAATGCCTCTTTATGTGTTGCAAGGTTTTAAGAAGACTACATTTAACCATACCGAACTCTGGGGACTGTTGTTGGGTAACCAGGGAGGCAAAAGAGATTAAAGCTTGTTTTCTCATTTTATTTTATTTTACTATTTTTTAAAGATTTACTTATTTATTATATATAAGTACACTGTAGCTGTCTTCAGACACACCAGAAGAGGGCATCAGATCTCATTACAGATGGTTGTGAGCCACCATGTGGTTGCTGGGATTTGGACTCAGGACCCCTGGAAGAGCAGTCAGTGCTCTTAACCACTCTCCAGCCCCTGCTCATTTTATTATTATTGTTGTTGTTGTTGTTCTTGTTGTTATTTTGGTTTTTCGAGACAGGGTTTTTCTGTGTAGCCCTGGCTGTCCTGGAACTCACTCTGTAGACCAGGCTGGCCTTGAACTCAGAAATCCGCCTGCCTCTGCCTCCCAAGTGCTGGGATTAAAGGTGTGTGCCACCACCGCTCGGCTCATTTTACTATTTAAAAGATTAATGTACACACAATCATTCTTGACTTTAAACATTGGTTGACTGGGGCTGGAGAGATGATTTACTGCCTAACAGCACTTACTGTTCTTCCAGAGGACCTTGTTCTGTTCTCAGTACCCAGAGCAGGTGATTCACAACCAGCTGTAACCCTAGTTTGCATTCCCTCTTCTGGCCAATCTGGTCACCTGTACACATGTGGCATATATTCACACACAAAACACATTTTAAGAAGATTTACTAGAAAAAGAACCAATTGACAACAAATAAGAGAAGAAACATTGACTTGGGCTACCATTTTGAATTGGATTCTGTGGGAATCTAGCAACTAATGAATTCATTAGAGCCATGATCTCACTATGTAACCTAGGCTAGCCTTGAACATCTTTGGGTCTCCATTCCTGAGGGCTGGGATGACAGGCATGCACCACCATAGTTAGTTTTAGTTTATTCTCTTAATATCGTACCTTTAGCCACTCTACCCGCTCTGTGAATATATCCTGGAAGCATATAACCCAGCCTAGAAAAGTGGGGATACTAGATGATACACCCACAATACTTAAGCTTCTCTTATCTCCCCCAGAGATAGAATATCCAATGGGAAGCATTTGGTCATCAGTATTGGTACTTCTCATGTGAGCAATTATTTAGAATGGGGAAAAAACAGATTTTACCAATGGCAGTCTGGTAGTTGCCATTAAGACTAAGCCTGTCTTAGAAAGACTTAGGTAAAAAAGATAAAACTGGGCTTGGTGGCAAAGGCCGATAATCCCAAACACCTCAGGCTGAGGTCAGGGGATTGCAGATTCAAGGCTAGCCTGTGCTACAGAATGAGTTCAATGCCAACCTGGGCAACTTAGTAAGACCTTGTCTCAAAAGAAGGAGGAGGAGAAGGAGGAAGAGGAGGAGGAAGAGGAGGAGGAAGAGGAGGAGGAAGAAGAGGAGGAGGAGGAGCAGGGGGAGAAGGAAGAGGAGAAGACTCACAGAATGAAGAATTTCAGATGAGGGCTTGAGTGCTGGAGAGATGGCTCATCTGTTAAAGCACTGGCTGCTCTTCCAGGGGAGCTGGGTCGAACTGTCGGTACCCACATCGTAGCTCACAACTGTGTGTAACTCCAGTGCCAGGGGATCAGACCCCCTCACACAGACATACATGCAGGCCAAACACCAATGCACACAAAAGTAAATAAATCTTAAAAAAAAAGAAAGATAGAAAGAAGAAACTTTTCTGAGAGCAAAACTCACAGAAGAATAAACGCTGATTGCAGGAATCATGGGCATTTTGTCATGGATGTCGAAAGAGGACAATCTAGGATGGTTCTTCCAACCGTTAAATCCCCAAGCCTGAAAGGGACTCCAGAGAGTACCTTTCTCAAGCCCTTTATTTTACAGCTTACAAAACAGGCTGAGCAGTCAAGTCAAATGATGAAGGTTAGACCGCTAATTAGCTTCCCAGCCAGAGCCAGTGTCTTGTAATAGTCTGTCTTCCACATCACGTTTGCTTAGGGACAGCTGGGGAGATGACTTGCCAAGGTCCTGTCCAGGTCAAGCACATCAGTTAAGAACTAAAATTCTAAGACATCACTTGGGGGAGAGGCTGAGACAGCTCAGCAGGGGAAAGAACCTGAGCTTTATCATTGGAACTCACATGAATACCCTCAAGTTTCAGAGGAAAAACAAAAAACAAAAAACTAATGCCTCTGCATTTTTCATTCTCTTATTTTATAATATTAGAAAAGATCGAAAGAAGCTTGTTGAGTTTGGGAACAGGCACTAGAGTGCTGACTCTGCCGAGAGCAGAGGCTTGAGGGATACTCAGGGAGACTGGAGAGCAAGTGGCTGGCTGGGGATATTTTTCTACAGAAAGGACATAGAAACTTTACACTAGGTAGAGCTCACAAAACTAAGAACCCAGGCTAAAGGTTCCTGCTTTCTGATTCTAGTTTACTCTTGGGTAAAGAGGTTAATCTAAGAAGAGCCCGAGGTTCCTAATATAATATGATCCTCTAGTAACAGAGGCTTGGTGAAGGGCCAGTGCTGAGAAACTTTCTAGAAATAACCTGAGATCAGCTAACAACCTGTGACACTTCTGGAACATGCATACCTCTGAACATGAATACCAGCAGGGGTCCAGCATGGCCAAATCTAGTTGCCCTTAGCTCCACAGTTCTTGCTCCTTCCACACCTAAATTAAAGGATTTAATTTAGGGCAGGATGGGCCTGAAGCTCAGGCCCTAGAATCAGGAATGGTTTAGTAGTTTGAATAAGAATGGCCTCCATAGATTTATGTATTTGAAAGCTTAGTTACCAGGGAGTAGCATTATTTGAAAGGATTAAAAGGATTAGGAGGTATGGCCTTGCTGGAGGGAGTGGGCTTTGAGGGTTCAAAAGCCCATATCAAGCCCAGAATCACTCCCTCTCTCTCTCTCTCTCTCTCTCTCTCTCTCTCTCTCTCTCTCTCTCAGCTACTTTTCTAGCACTGGCATGCATGCTCCATGCTCCCCACCATGAGAATGGACTAAGGCATGAAACTATAAGCCAGCCTCCAATTAAATGCTTCAGTTTTATAAGAGTTGCCTTGATCACGATGTCTGTACTGTCTGGTAGTTTTGTGAGTCAACTTGACAGAAGCTTGGGTTATCACCTCCCTTGAGGAAGTGCCTCCATGAGATCTAGCTGTAAGGCATTTTCTCAATTAGTGACCAAGAGTGGGAAGGCCCATTGTGGTTGGTGCCATCCCTCGGCTGGTACTCCTGGGTTCTATAAGAAAGTAAGGCAGGGGATGCAAGCCAGTAAGGAACATCCTTCCATGGCTTCTGCATCAGCTCCTGCTTCCTGACCTGCTGGAGTTTCAGTCCTGACTTCCTTTGGTGATGAACAGCAATGTGGAATTGTAAGCTGAATAAACCCTTTCCTCCCCAACTTGCTTCTTGGTCATGATATTTTGTGCAGGAATACAAACTGTGACAGTGTCTCTTCACAGTGACTAAGACAGAACCAAAGAGAGTGAATGTCAGGTAGGTTGGGCCAGTTCCTCCAAAGCTGCCAAAGTAAGAGCTTTTTGTCTCAGTGGCGGTATATGGTCATTAGCGCTATAGACTAGTAGTCATTGTGAGGAACACATGTGACTAACTACATGGCAAAAACAAGACCTGGATACT
>JADRCD010190859.1:0-10650 GCA_019843815.1 Montemys delectorum | reverse complement strand
CAGCACAAGCAGTCTAAATAAATGAATAAGTCTCCATTACTGCTTGTTATGAATAAGAGGTAAAAGGATGAGAGAGTGAGTGACCACATGCACTTGGATCTGGATAACATGCTGAGCTAGGCAAGGACTTGGCCTTAGAAATGTCCAAGTTACTACAGGGAGTAGGAAAAGCAAGGATATCAAGAGGCAGCTTAATGTTTGTGGGCTATGTCTCTTCCATATCTTCCTCTTTGCCCTTCCTCATTATTTTTCTGTAGTTTATTAATATTATTCACATATAGTTTGGGGATTATACTTGAGGGACTAAGATCACTGAATGATTTGCTCTTTACTACACAAACACACACACACACACATGCACACACACACACACACACACACACACACACACACACACAGAGAGAGAGAGAGAGAGAGAGAGAGAGAGAGAGAGAGAGAGAGAGAGAGAGGATTGATTGATCGATTCTTGGTTTTAATTTTCCCAGACCTCAAATAGATCTAAGATCTTAGACCTATCTATTTTATAAATAGTTGTACTAGGTCTCAAACTGGTTTAGTCTTGGGTTTCAGCACCAGATTTGAAAAGTAAAAATATAGAAAGGCCATGACTGCTCCTAGGTGTGGTGGAGAAGAAAGTTTATTGTAGATTAAAGGGAGAGCAGAGGTGAGGCAGAGACATCTGGGAGAGTCTGGAGTGAACATGACCAGATTGAACCACATGAGGAGAGAGGGGGGAGGACAGCAAGAAAGGAGCCACCAGCCAAGAGGGGTGGCCTGGACTGTGAGACTGGCCTGGTCAAAGAGCCTGGGATGGAGAGTTCAGGGTAGAGATGGGAATGCTGGAAGAACCTGGCAGCCAGCATTCACTTTGATGTGTCAGTTAGACTTTTGTCCCAGGTTTGAAGCCTAACAGGTTACTACAAGTTGTAAAGTATGAGAAAAACATGAAAATCACATGAAATTATTTTTCATTTTAAACAACATCAAAAAGACAAAGTATTTTCATATAATCCAGTCTGTGCAAGGATTTTGTAAATTCTAGATGTATCACAAAATCTGGTGGTCATTATCATGGCTGAAGCTCCAAACTGGGAGAAATGAGAGAATTCTGCCATGTATCTCAAATCAAGCACAATCCAGTACCTCTTCCCTAGAGTTTTCTTTGGTCAAATGATGTGTCTCACAGGTTTGGAATGATTGCTGAGGGTGATCGTTGAGGTTTGGTTTACTGCTATGTATTGTAATGCTAAATTCTGTATCTAGTTGCTTCAAGAATTCTCATGTATAGCAGCTTTTGTTGTGCAAACCTTGCTCCTTAACTTAAAACTATTGGTTGAACAAAGATGCCTATAACCTGTAGCTGCACAGAGGAGATAGGCTTGAGGTCTAAAGCAGAGACCATGAGGAAAAGAGAAGAAGGAAGAAGGTGCCTGAGGTAAGTAGATTACAAGTGCATAGCCATATAAGGGTCTGCCTGTTGGAGTAGGAGTGGCTCATGCAGAATGACCAGTGATGTCTCGGGGTTATTGACAGGGAAGCCGACAAAGCACCACAGAGGGCTGATACCTGCCCAGCTTAGTGCTTTAAGGCTTGTTATAAATATAAAGGTTTTGTATTTTTTATTTCAGAACTAAATGATCTAAGTTGGGTAGAATCCCCCAAATAATATTTACCACAATATGAAATGTTTTCTCCATGGTAAAAAGTGTGACAGGATTAGGATGGGGATTTAGACAGGAGAATAAAAAAGACCCAGGCTTCTCTAGTTCTGAGCAATCCATGGAGCAGCTAATGCAGGCAGGAGATACATCCCATATGTGAGAATGGTTCTGTAGAGCTTTGCTTGGATAAAAATGGAGACATCATTCAGATGACACCATAGAAATTCTTTTAATTAAAAATACCTTCAGCTTTACCCTGAGCACAGCAAGGAACAAATGGTCCCCTACTTAACCAGATCTAGTGAGACAGGTGGTATGCTCAGCTTCATCCTGGGGGCTTTTCTCTCACATGCAAAATACCAAATTCAAAGGTGGCTTTGGTAGCTGAACCAATAAAAGTCCCACTTGCTTTTCCTCTTGTGTGCACAGACTTTTACCTGGAGAGCATCCAGATTTAACTCTAGAGCAACCCGAGTCTACACAAGTATTTACAGTGTGCTTTGCTACCTGATGTCTTCTACGAGTGGCTTCGTGGGCATGCTCAACAGTTTAATTAGTTGGGGAATTAGGAAATTATCTATTGATAGGATTTGAAGAGCACAATACAGAGAACACACATGACATTTGGACCACTTCTTTATTTTTAAAGATATTTATCTATGAGTAGGTATGCATGTGTGCGTGCGCGTGTGCGTGTGCGTGTGCGTGTGCGTGTGTGTGTGTGTGTGTGTGTGTGTGTGTGTGTGTATACGCAGTTATTGGTGCATGTAAAGACCAGAAGAGACAGGAATGCTCTCCTTTCTCACCTGCCACTCACTCTTTCAGGGCAGCATCTCCCTTAACCTAGGTCTCTCCTCAAAGCCATCAAGCTTCCAGTCCTCTGTCTCTGTTCTCCTTAAGGCAGGCTTGTGGATGTTTGTGGAAATGTCAGGAATTTTAGATGGGTTCTGGAACCTGAACTCTGGTCCTTATGATCGTGGAGCAAGTGATCTTAAATACTGAACCATCTCTCTAGTGTCGGATTTCTTCTTAATTTGAAAAGAGTGTGAAGGGCTTGGTGGAGTATGAAGGGTAGAGAGGGAAACTCCATGCTCAAATGATTATGTAGAATCTCAGAATTGATGGGCAGAATGACACACAAATATGTACAAAGCTGGTGGGACAAACCCCTATATTCTATTTCTCTTTGAGTTTTAAGTTGTTCTGGCTGGTGACCTGGTGGTTATACTCCATGATGCTGCAACTACCCTTCTCTACATGGGGCTCCAGCTTGAAATAGTGTGTATGACTGTGTGTGTGTGTGCACTAATTTTTGTATCTGTATGTACATGTGTGCATGTGTGTGTCTATGCATATGTGTGTATGTATGTATGCATGTGTATCTGTGTGTGTCCATATGTACATGTGTGTCTATGTGCGTGCATGTGTATGTGCATGTATACATGTGTGTGTGCATGTGTATGTCTGTGTTTGCATATACATGTGTATATGTATGTGTGAATATATGTCTGTCTGTCTGTCTATGTATGTGTGCATGTATACATGTATGTATGCATATGTGGGTCTGTTTTTGCATATACATGTGTATGTGTGTGTTTGTATGTGTATGTGTGTATGCATGTATGTGTCTGTGTCATACGTGTATCTGTGTGTGCATGTGTGTGTCTGCGTGTATAGTGTGCATCTGTACATGTGTGTTTGTTTATTATTTCTCTGTATGTGCATGTGTGTATGTGTGAGTGTGTATTTGTGTATGTGTCTCTGTGTGTATGTGTTGCAAGGGCTACGTCAACAAATAGCTCAAATGCTAGAAACATGGGGCTGCTTTGGAGTGGAGAGTCCAAAAGAGGGAGCCTGGGAGAGAGTGACCCACTCATATCCTCTGCTGCCTTCCTGATGGGAGAGCAACCAGTCCTTGAATCTCATTAGCACTGATCAGTTTTTGGCCCTGGGGTTTTGGGACACCTGTTAGTTAGCAAGCTCTGGCACCAAAGTTCTAAATTCTGCTTTTAGAAGCATCACTGAAGTGCCTTCATTGTGGTGAGAATGGAACACTTCTACAAATCTCCCCAAATTCCCACCTCCACCTAGCAAAACAATGGTGACTGCACTTAGAGTGTTTGGATTGAACAAGAGTCCTAGAGACTCATTGTATTCAAACAAGGGGTTGCAGAGGACCAGAGATCTGCTCCCAGCACCCACATCAGGCTGCATACTCCAGCTCAAGGGGGGCCTCCACACTTTGAACGCCATGAACATGCCCACCACACCCTCACATACACATAATTAAAAAACAATAAAAAGTAATTTAAATCCCTAGCTTTGTGCTTTGCCCCACTGTGCCTGAGAGGAATAATTAAAGAAGAGAGGAGAGATGGATTGTGGTTCATCATTCCAGAGCTTTCCATTCCCAGCTGGCTCCACTGTGGTAAGATAGCATATTCATGATGAGAAATATGTGGTAGAGGAGAGAGCTGCTCACTCAGGACAGCCGGGAGGAGAGAGGAGGGCTGAGGGCAGAGGGAGGCAGAGGCCAGGGTAAGACCCACACCTAATGATGCCACTCACCTTCTCACGTTCTCAGCACCTCTCACCAAACTTTCAACACTTGAGTCTGTGAGGGCATTTCATATTTCAACAATAAAAATTTTGTTCCTACCATCTTTTTTGAGAAAATAGAAATTCAATATATTTCTTTATCAACCTCTGTTATGGTTTTAAACTTGACACTGGCCAATCACTACAGCTTTAAAGCCCTGGTAAGCTCACTTACTGCTCACAGCTAGGCAGGGGCTTCAGTTGGTTTTTGTCAGCAGTCTTCAGCATTTCTTGCCTCCAACTCTTTCTCTGTATGAAGTATTCCAAGCACGTGGTATCATTAAGTGTGCTATCATGTGCAATGTTTCATAAGGCCAGGTCCATGTGGTTTTAGATCTAGTTTGTCTCCTCACCATTATGCCACGTCATTCAAGTTTCAAAATCACAAATATAAATAGCTGGTCGAGTTGCCTCGCCGAATGTATTGTGATTTATCCCAACAACAGGCACCTTAGCTGTCACTGTCCTCATGTTTAAGCAATGCTTCCGTGCACCTCTCTGGCTGGGGATCTCTGTGAGCCTCTCTGATTATCTTTCTTCAAGGGAAAGTCTCAAATATGAAGTTTCTGGAGACTGAAGCAACGTTAGCCTCTTCCTGCTTCTAGTGTCAAGCTTGTTTCAGAGTTTTACACTGTCTTTTACATTTTTATTTGTGTGTGTGTGTGTGTGTGTGTGTGTGTGTGTGTGTACATTCATGCTCGCATGCTACCGTGTGCATATGGAAGTCAGAGAATATGGTAAGACTTGGCTCTCACCTTACCATGTGGGGACTAGGAATCAAACGAGGTTCTCAGGCTTGGAGACAAGCACTGTGACTGGCTGAGCCACCTGCCTTGTCTCTGGATGATGTTTTGTTGTGTGTTCATTTGTTTGTTTTGTTTTGTTTTATTGGTGTTGAGTCAAGCTATTTTATTATACAGCTATTTCACATTTTATTCATTATTTTTTCTCAGTAGGGCTATTATTTTATGATTTGCAGGTGCATTTATTTTTATCTTAGGCAATTGCTTCTTCATAATAATAATTCTATTTTCCCCTAATTTTATGCTATCTATAAACATAAAATGCTTTTATTTTTACAAGTCAAATCTATCAACTAATCCTTTTTATTATAGTTCATTTTATTAAATAATAAACATATGAATAAAATTGTGAGAATCAAATGGCACAGCCTTGATATTTAAAAAAAAAAAAACTTAGTTTTTTTAATTTTTACTTCAAGTGCATTGGTGCTTTGCCAGCATGTATGCCCATGCAAGGGTGTTACATCCTCTTGAACTGGAGTTACAGACAGGTGTGAGCTCCCATGTGGGTGCTGGGAATTGAGCCTGGTTCCTCTGGAAGAGCAGCTAGTGCTCTTAACTGCTGAGTCATCTCTCTAGCCCAGCCCAGCTATGTTTTAACCAATGGTTCAGGCAACCAAAAATCCCGAGTTATGTGTTCTCACTTCTGGCCTGCCGTGGTGTCTCTGCTATGCTTTAGGCTTTCCTAGTGAGCTCCTTAGGAACACTTTGGAAGCAACCTTGTAGATGTATCCCAGTCTCTGCCTAAATGCTTTCTATTTTTGCAGCATGTGTTGCTATCCCTACTGTGGACACTGCTTGTCTTTTAGCATTAGGTGATAGCTGACTGTTCCTGTGGGCAGTTGGGATTTTTATGAACATCTAGTCATTTAGAAAAAAGCTTTGATGGCTAAATATGGCATTTCACAAGCAGAGGTGGCTGGTCATTCTCCAAGCTTGCTTCCTCCTAGTGCTGTCCCACAGCAGAACACATTGTTGTTCTGTTAGCTGCAGCGTGTCATGGGGCTACGGCCAATGAAGTCCAGTGTGCACCCCTTCCTGACTTGACCTATGACCACACCTTCCTCTAGTCTGTTTCATGGTGACTTCAGAAGTCAAGCATAAAAATAACCAGAGCCGCAAGCTACAGACTCGAAGTCCCCAAATTACCATCAGTTACAGCCTTCATCTGAATCCATTACGGGGAACACTACACTCTTACTAATTGAGGCCATGGGTGTTGATGTTACTTTACTGAATACTTTATTCTCACAGTTAAATGAGGGGGAATTCAGACATTATGCACATGGAAGACATTTGACACAGTCAGCAGTCAGGTGGAGGATATGCATCATGGCGTACACTAGACTGGAGGGATCTTTCCCTTCTTTTATGTTTGCTTCTATTGCCAGTTGATTCCCTACCCTATTTGATCACCAGGATGGAATGACGAACTCGTGTTTAACAGACTCTTCCATGACATGGCTTTGCCTACCTGACATATGGCCTTGCTTTTTAAAACTTATTTCTAAGTTTCTATTTTTATTTTATGTGCATGAGTGTTTCTCCAGCATGCATGTATTCATATCACAGGCATACATTGCCTTTGGAGGCCAGAAGAGGACATCAGATCCTCTGGGGCTGGAGTTATGGGTAGTTGTGAGCCATCATGTGGATGCTGGGTACTGAGCCTGTGTTCTCCAAGAGAAGAGCCAGTGCTCTTAACTCCCGAGCCTCTCCCCCAGCCCATGCTGCTTTATTTTAACTCTGTTGCCCAGGAATCAATCCTCTTTCTAAGAGGGTCACTGAGACTGGTGTCATGGAAGAGGTTGTCGTGGGGCTTCTAGGAAGATTGGCATCTTGTTTGGACATTAAATGACTGAAGCACAGTTCAAATTTCTGCTTAAATATTTTAGGAATGTTCTTCGGGAGATAAACTGATGCATGTAGGATTGTAGATTTCTATCTAGGATCTAGGAGTCTTATTAAATATGTCCAAGATAAATGCCAATTTTAACTGTTCATTCTCAAAATCTCTTAATTCTGTTTTGATAAAATTTTCATTTTGCCTGGGGCAAAAGGCTGTTAGGCTAAAACTCTTGTTTTCTGTCTGAAAATTAGGGCAGGGTGAGAGAAGGTACAGTATAAAATGAAAAGGATTGTACAGAGTGGACTACAAACCTCTTTGTAAGCTTGACCAAATGGGTAGCTAGAAAATGGATCCTGGAATTCCTAAGAAGTGCCACAGTTGGTCTTTTGAGAGGTTCAACTCTTACTATTTAAGAATCAGTTTATCGTTGGACTGGATGAGCACTTGGACCATTAAATAGGAAAAACAATGAACTTTTGTCCTGGAAAATCCCTGACATAATGTATAGATAAGAACGGTGCAGGTCAGAGAACTACTGGGTTTGCCTGAAGTCATCTGGTGCCCGGAGACAAGAGTACTGGAGTCCATGGCTTCTGGTGGCTTTTATTACAACAGATGTTGTTGATTTACTGCACTGGATTCTGTGCTAAATATTTTACTTATTTTATTTCGACCTCACAAAATTATGTAAACGTTTCCATGCATTTGATTATCCACACCATGTGTATTTCTTACATACCTACTATGTAGCAGCCACTGTCCAAGGTCCTGGGATATAGCTATGGTATTTGTGTTCATAGTCTTCTAGTCTAGAAAGAACAAAGACACTGTCTTCCTAAGTCAACAAATATGAACATCCTTCCTTCATTTTAGAGACAAGATCTTGCTGTACAGGTCAGGCTGGGTTTGAACTCATGATCCTCTTCTACCTCCCAAGTGCTGGGATTACAGATACATATATTCATGCTGGCTCAAACAAGAGCATTTCAACAGTGAGGGAGAGTTTTGTCTGGAGGAGGAGAGTGACTGGGATGGAAGAAGATGGCTTGAAATTTGAGGTGGTGACATTTGGGTGGAGACATGAAGACAAGAGTGGTGTTTAAGCCTGAGGGAATGGCAAATACAAATCCCCAGAGGGAACGTTCAAAACAGGAGTGAAGGCTGGGTGGGGTGATGGGACTCTGCCAGCAAAGGCAGACTTAAGGATGATGGGGCACTTCGGCAGCAAAGTGAGGTGACCTTGCTTGTGGACATTGCTGTAGTTGTTTTTTCATTACTGTGGAAATTAGATCTATTTCTTCCTCCCAGCCTCACGTTCCCAGAAATAAGACTTAGACTCAAAAAATATTTACAAATATCTTGGCCACATAGGTAGACTCTTCTCTAACTAGAATCATAATTTAGAATAACCCATTTATTTTAACCTACATTCTGCCTCATGCCTGTGCTCAGGTACCATGTATCTGTCTCCTTACATCTTTCTAGGTGAATCTTCCCATGCCTGCTCTATCCCAGAATTATTTCTGCCTCCTGGCTGTTCCACCTCCCATTTCATGCCTACGGCATGGGCCGTAGGCTTTTTTTTTTTTCCAAAGATTTATTATTATACATAAGTTCACTGTAGCTGTCTTCAGATGCACTAGAAGAGGGCATTAGATCTCATTATGGGTGGTTGTGAGTCACCATGTGGTTGCTGGGATTTGAACTCAGGACCTTCGGAAGAGCAGTCAGTGCTCTTACCCACTGAGCCATCTTGCCAGCTTGGCCGTAGGCTTTTTAATTGACAGATGATGCATCCATATAATACACAAGATATTCTCTCTACATACTACTTCCTCCTTTCACTAGTGAGAGGCCAAGGTACACAGAAGTTCTGTGACTTTTCCCAAAATCATGTTCTACTGAGTGGTATGGGTGGCATCTACTGGAGTTTGAGTGACTCCAGATTCCATGGTGCTCTGTCCACTGTCTCTGGCACGTTCACCCACATTATTCCAACATAGGAAATAGTAGGACTAGTGTGATAAGTAATGTGTATGAAATGTTTGTTTTCTTTCCTCTTGAAAAGTGGCCCAGGGGTATGTGTACGCACATGCACATGGACATGAGCGTGTGTGTGTGTGTGTGTGTGTGTGTGTGTGTGTACATGTGTGTGAGACCACATCATGCTCTGAGAGGAAGGAAGGAACTTCATTCTCTTTGTATAGATGCCTATATCTGGACATCTTCCTGCAGCTGCTTCAATGGCTTTTGCCCTACATATTGTTGTCACACCTTGGGACCCTGGTCAAGCCAATGCATAGGATGGGAGGCAGACACTGACACAATTTGCTTGGAATGTGTGGAAAACCAATGAATAGTGGAGGAGCTCCTTGGTGGTCTTCCTGAACCTGAATGAACTCCTAAGGGAGGGCACTGAAGGCAGAACAAGTCCTGTCCTCTGTGCTTCCTATGCAAATGCTGTTAGGAAGGGCTGGACGACACTCATCGGTGTTTATGGGCCAGGTATGCTGGGAACAGGAAGGGATGTTCTGGTGACTCAGGACAAGAACTTAGCTCAGTGGGTGGTGAGGGGATTTACACAGCCAAGAGGCACAGAAACCCAAGAGACATCCAAGGACGGCTGTGTAGCATGGAGAGAGGCATCAGTAACAGTGGCCAGTAGCTATAGACACACCTAAAGCTCAGATTTGGCTCATAAGTACTGCTTTCCATCAAACCAAGTTGAACCAACCAGCCAACCGGCCAACCAACCAACCAGCCAATCAACCAACCAGCCAACCAGCCAACCAACCAACCAAATAAAAGACACCCCTTCCCAAAAAATAAGGTTCAGTAGTAGATGGGACCATGGCAAAGGACACAGCTAGAAGCCAGCTGGAAAGGCCCCCTACTGGCCAAAGTTGGGAAGGACACAGAAGCTGTGGGGCAGTGGACCATGCCATCAGACAGAACACTTGGTAAGGTCAAGTGCATTCAGAAACCCCAGTACCCTCATACCTGAAGACAGTAGGTGTTTCATCTACTCCTGACAAGTTCCTGTACTAGAACAGGTGACCATGACACCCCATGGAAAGGACTGTGACAATCGGTCATGTAGGAGCAACACCCAAAGCCTTTCCACGTGCAGATAAGGCATCCCTAACGCCTTAGACCAAGACGATAGAAAGCATCTGCCGCCCCAAATGTATATAAGACCCTATTCAAGAGGAATAAGGCACATGAGAGCTATTCCATCAAAGACAATCTGGAAGTGTCTGTCACACAGAGCTGTAATACTTTGGGAAGAGAGTTCTCTCCCAAAGCTTTCACTGCTGGGAGTGGTCACTTCCGGTTTGCTCAGGGGCCAAAGCCGGCAGCTCGCCTAGATCTGACTCCCCATTCCGGCTCATCGCACTGACTCTGGAGCAGTGGCGGCCTCAGAAGATGGACTCCTGCTCCCCTTCAGAGAGTGCCTCTCTTTGTCATTCAGGCCAGCCATCTCAGCATATCTCAGCAGACAGTGTCCCGTACACCGGCAAAGGCCCGCTGGGAAGGCTGCCTACTGGCCAAATCTGGGACCATTTGAACATTAAAAAATGACAAATTTAGTTCAGTGAATAAAAAAATGAAATCTGAGTCCATATTAGCACAAATAAATTAAACAGTTACCAAACACATAACTTGTAAGTTTGCTGAGGAATGGAATGTTTACATGGCGTTAAAGTACCTTCTTGTGAAATACCAACAAATCACAAAA
>JADRCD010190858.1:0-20228 GCA_019843815.1 Montemys delectorum | reverse complement strand
AGCTGGGTCCTCTGGTAGAACTATGTCCAATTTCTGGAGGAACCACCACACTGATTTCCAGAGTGGTTGTACCAGTTTGCAATCCCACCAGCAGTGAACTAGTGTTCCTCTTTCTCCACAACCTCTCTAGCATGTGCTGTCACCTGAGTCTTTTATCCTAGCCAATCTGACTGATATGAGGTGGAATCTCAGTGTTGATTTAATTTGCATTTCTCTGATGACTAAGGATGTTGAACATTTCTTTAGGTGCTTCTCAGCCATTTGGTATTCATCAGTTGAGAATTCTTTGTTTAGCTCTCTACTCCATTTTTTTAATAGGGTTATTTGGTTCTCTGGAGTCTAACTTCTTGAGTTCTTTGTATACATTGGATATTAGCCCTCTTTCAGATATAGGGTTGGTAAAGATCTTTTCCCAATTTTTTGGTTGCCATTTTGTCCTATTTTCCGTGTCTTTTGCCTTACAGAAGCTTTGCAACTTTAAGAGGTCCCATTTATCAATTCTTGATCTTAGAGCATACTATTGGCATTCTCTTCAGGAAATTTTCCCCTGTGCCTATTTGCTCGAGGTTCTTCTCCACTTTCTTTTCTATTAGTTTCAATATATCTGGTTTGATGTGGAGGTCCCTGATCCACTTGGACATGAGCTGTGCACAAGGAGAAAAAAATGGATCAATTTCCTTTTTTCCATATGTTAACCACCAGTTGAGCCAGCACCATCTGTTGAAAATGCTGTCTTTTTTCAACTGTATGGTTTTAGCTCCTTTGTCAAAGATCAAGTGACTATAGATGCATGGGTTCATTTCTGGGTCTTCAATTCTGTTTCATTGATCTACCTGCCTGTCACTGTACCAATACCATGCAGTTTTTATCACAATTGTCCTGTAGTACAGCTTAAGGTCCGGGATTGTGATTCCACCAGAAGTTCCTTTATTGTTGAGAATAGTTTTGGCTACCCTGGTTCTTTTGTTCTTCCAGATGAATTTGCAAATTGCTCTTTCTAAGTCTGTGAAGAATTGAGTTGTAATTTTGATGGGGATTACATTGACTCTGTAGATTGCCTTTGGTAAGATGGCCATTTTTACTATATTAATCCTGGCAATCCATGAGCATCGGAGATCTTTCCATCTTCTGAGATCTTCTTCGATTTCCTTTTTCAGAGATTTGAAGTTCTTGTCAAACAGATCTTTTACTTGCTTAGTTAGAGTTACACCGCAGTATTTTATATTATTTGTAACTATTGTGAAGGGTATTGTTTCCCTAATTTCTTTCTCCGCCTGTTTATCTTTTGTGTAGAGGAAGGCCTCTGATTTACTTGAGTTAATTTTATATCCAGCTACTTTGCTGAAGTTGTTTATCAGGTTTTAGGAGCTCTCTGGTGGAATTTTTGGGGTCATTTAAGTATACTATCATAGCATCAGCAAATAGTGATAATTTGACTTCTTCCTTTACAATTCATATCCCTTTGATCTCCTTTTGTTGTCTAATTGCTCTGGCTAGAACTTCAAGTACAATATTGAATAGGTAGGGAGAGAATGGGTAGCCTTGTCTAGTCCCTGGTTTTAGTGGGATTGCTTCAAGTTTCTCTCCATTTAGTTTGATGTTGGCTACTGGTTTTCTGTATATTGCTTTTACTATGTTCAAGTATCGGCCTTTAATTCCTGATCTTTCCAAGACTTTTATCATGAAGGGATGTTGGATTTTGTTAAATGATTTCTCAGCATCTAATGAGAAGATCATATGTTTTTTTTTCCTTTGAGTTTGTTTATGTAGTGAATTACGTTGATGGATTTCTGTATATTGAAGCATCCCTGCATCCCTGGGATGAAGCCTACTTGATCATGGTGGATGATCGTTTTGATGTGTTCTTTGATTGAGTTTGCAAGAATTTTAATGAGTATTTTTGCATCGATATTCATAAGAGAAATTGGTCTGAAGTTTTCTTTCTTCGTTAGGTCTTGTGTGGTTTAGGTATAAGAGTAATTGTGGCTTCATAGAAGGAATTGGGTAAAGTATCTTCAGTTTCTATATTGTGGAATAATTTGAGGAGTATTGGTATTAGGTCTCCTTTGAAGGTTTGATAGAACTCTGCACTAAAGCCATCTATTCCTGGGCTTTTTTCGGTTGGGAGACTATTAATGACTGTTTATATTTCATCAGCAGATATGGGACTGTTTAGATCGTTGATCTTGTCTTGATTTTACTTTGGTACCTGGTATCTATCTGGAAAATTGTGCATTTCATCCAGGTTTTCCAGTTTTGTTGAATATAGGCTTTTGTAGTAGGATCTCATGATTTTTTGGATTTCCTCAGTGTCTGTTGTTATGTCTTCTTTTTCATTTCTGATCTTGTTAATTAGTAAACTATCTCTGTGTCCTCTAGTTAGTCTAGCTAAGGGTTTATCTATTTTGTTGATTTTATCAAAGAGCCAGCTCCTGGTTTGGTTGATTCTTTGTACAGTTCTTTTTGTTTCTATTTGGTTGATTTCAGTCCTGAGTTTGATTATTTCCTGCCTTTGAGTCCTCTTGTGTGAATTTGCTTCTTTTTGTTGTAGCCCTTTCAGTTGTGCTGTCAAATTGCTGGTGTATGCTCTCTCCAATTTCTTTTTGGAGGCACTTAAAGCTATGAGTTTTCCTCTTAGGACTGCTTTCATTGTGTCCCATAGGTTTGGGTATGTTGTGGCTTCATTTTCATTAAACTCTAGAAAGTCCTTAATTTATTTCTTTATTTCTTCCTTGACCAAGTTATCATTGAGTAGAGAGTTGTTAAGCTTCCATGTGTATGTGGGCATTCTATTGTTTATGTTGTTATTGAGGAGTAGCCTTAGACCATGGTGATCTGATAGGATACCAGGAATTATTTCAATCTTCTTATATCTGTGCAGGCCTGATTTGTGACCAATTATATGGTCAATTTTGAAGAAGATACCATGAGGTGCTGAGAAGAAGGTATATCCTTTTGTTTTAGGATAAAAAGTTCTCTAGATATCTATTAAATCAATCTGCTTCATAACTTCTGTTAGTCTTAGTGTGTCCCTGTTTAGTTTCTGTTTCCATGATCTGTCAATTGCAGAGAGTGGGGTTTTTGATATCTCCCACTACTATTGTGTGCATTGTAATGTGTGCTTTGAGCTTTAGTAAAGTTTCTTTTATGAATGTAGATGCCCTTGCATTTGGAGCATAGAGGTTCAGAATTGAGAATTCATCTTGGTAGATCATACCTTTGATGAATATAAAGTGTCCCTCCTTATCTTTTTTGATCACTTTAGGGTGAAAGTTGATTTTATTTGATATTAGAATGGCTACTCCAGATTTTTTATTGGGACCATTGGCTTGGAGAATTGTTTTCCGTCCTTTTATTCTGAGGTAGTGTCTGTCTTTGTCACTGAGGTGGGCTTCCTGTATGCAGCAAAATGTTGAGTCCTGTTTACGTACCCAATCTAATAGTCTATGTCTTTTTATTGGTGAATTGATTCCATTGATGTTAATAGATATTAAGGAAAAGTAATTGTTGATTCCTGTTAGTTTTGTAGTTAGAACTGGCATTCCATTCATGTCTCTATCTTCTTTTAGTTTTGTTGGAAGAATACATTTTTGCTTTTTGAGGGATGTAGTTCCCCTCCTTGTGTTGGAGTTTTCCATTTATTACCCTTTGAAGGGCTGGATTTGTGGAAACATACTGTGTGAATTTGGTTTCGTCATGGGATACTTTGGTTTCTCCATCTATGGTGATTGAGAGTTTTGCTGGGTATAGTAGTCTAGGCTGACATTTGTGTTCTCTTAGGGTCTGTATGACATCTGCCCAGGATCTTCTAGCTTTCATAGTCTCTGGTGAGAAGTCTGGTGTAATTCTAATAGGCGTGCCTTTATATGTTTCTTGAGCTTTTTCCCTTACTGCTTTTAGTATTCTTTCTTTGTTTTGTGCATTTGTTGTTTTGACTATTATGTGACGGGAGGAATTTCTTTTCTGGTCCAGTCTATTTGGAGTCCTATAGGCTTCTTGTATGTTCATGGGCATCTCTTTCTTTAGGTTTGGGAAGTTTTCTTCTATAATTTTGTTGAAGATATTTACTGGCCCTTTAAGTTGGAGGTCTTCACTCTCTTCTATACCTATTATCCTTAGGTTTGGTCTTCTGATTGTGTCCTAGATTTCCTGGATGTTTTGGGTTAGGGTCTTTTTGCATTTTGCATTTTCTTTGACTGTTGTGTCAATGTTGTCCATGTTATCTTCTGCCCATGAGATTCTCTCTTCTATCTCTTGTATTCTGTTGGTGATGCTTGCATCTATGTTTCCTGACTTTTTTCCTAAGATTTCTAACTTCATGGTTGTCCCTTTTTATGATTTCTTTATTGTTTCTACTTCCATTTTTAGGTCCTGAATGGTTTTACTCAATTCCTTCATCTGTTTGTTTGTGTTTTCCTGCAATTCCTTAAGGGATTTTTGGGTTTGCTCTTTAAGGGCTTCTACTTGTTTACTTGTGATCTCCTGTATTTCTTCATGGGATTTTTTTTGTTTCCTTTTTAAGGGCTTATACCTCTTTACCTGTGTTCACCTGTATTTCTTTAAGGGAAGTATTCATGTGCTTCTTAAGTTCTTCTATCAGCATTGTGAGATATGTTTTTAGATCCCTATCTTGCTTTTCTGATGTTTTGGGATATCCAGGGCTTGCTGTTGTGGGAGTACTAGGTTCTGATGAAGCCAAGCAGTCTTGATTTCTGTTGGTAGGATTCTTGCGTTTGCTTTTTGCCATGTCTTGATCTCTAGTGTTAGATGTTCTTGGTGTTTCTGACTAGAGCTTGTTCTGTCCTTGCCACCCTGCAACTCCCCTTCTACTCCTGAGGCCTGTGCTTCCCAGCTGGTCCCCCCTTAGAAAGTCACTGGAGAGAAAATGGTGGATCTCACTTGAGTCTCTGGGCTGAAGCACACCCTGGAGGCAGGCCCTCCACTAGCAGGGAAGGGGCAGAGATGGTTGTTGATCCAGCTCTGTCACTAGGAAGCTGAGAGGATCCTGTCCCTGCAGCCCTGTGACTCTCTTGCAATTCCTGAGGCCTCAAAACTTTAAATCTTAAAACAAGAAAAATTAATTAAACCATCAATTTTTAAAATATCTTTCTAGATTGCGAATTACTGACTTTGATGATGAAACCCAGGCATTTCTGGTTGCTGAGCAAGAGAAAAATCCCTGCTTGTGCATCCTAAGCAGTATATAAGCAGAAGCAGAGACCATGAATGGAAATTCTGATGCAAGAACCATGGGCTTCAATCAACCTCCGGAAAAGAAAGCAGGGTCATTATTTTGGCCCATTGTATACAAAACTTATAGATAAATAATGTTCTAGTAAGATATGATTTCTTTGTACCACATTCAGATGTGTTTTGCAAGATAGATGTAGCTTTTGGTTTTCACTACATATTCAAACTGTCTATTCAAAGATATTAATGCTAAAAAAAAAGCTGGTTTATGATGACATTTTGTTTTCAATACTGGCATCTTGAGCACCCAATAAAGTGTTAAGTATCTTTAAGTAGTGGTATGAAAATTTCTTAAAATGAAATTTGCCTGTTAGTAGATTACTGGAGCCATAGAGTAGGTCCAAGCAGTAGCCTAAAAGATTGTTGGGGAGTTTTAATGGGCTATGCATGAGAAGGCTTTAGCAGAGGCCGTAGCCTGGGCATTCAGATAATGGAAACTGTTGCTATTTTGTGTTTTTTATTAAATTATAATTTATGCGGCTTCCAAGTTTACTGACTTCTAGCTTCAAGTGTGTGATGTTATACATAGTTTTGTGTGTGTGTGTGTGTGTGTGTGTGTGTGTGTGTGTGGACACATGAACATAGGTACCTGCAAAGGCCATAGTGGATGTTAGATTCCTTGCAGCTGGAGCTTTAGGCAGTTATGAGCTAACAGATGGAGGCCAAACTGAGATTCTGAGAAAGGCTGATCTGAATTGATTCTTAGTCCCACTAGCAATCTAACTAGGTGTCTTCTCTTTCTGGATGAAGGCATTTAAAAGGCACATTTTAATATTTTTACTATTTCCTTGAATATTTAATACTATGTATTTTGATCATATTCACCAACTTTCCTCCTTAACTCTTCCTAGTTCTACCCTCCTCCTCTTTCCACCCAATTTTGTGTCATCCCTTGCTCTCCCATCAATACCAATATGTGTTATACAAGCATTCTTGCATGTGTGGTCTTTTACTGGAGCATGGACAGGGGTCGCACTTAAAGAAAACTGATCCTTCATATCAGTAACTAACAGTTACAACTTCTCAGCTAGGGGTGGAACTTCATGCCCAACTCTACTGTCCATGCTGGAGTCTGGTCTTAATTTGGTCTTATATATGTCTTATGCATATTAAAATCATATTTTTATAGAAATCACTCATTCCTTCTAACACTAAAAACACGAACAAATACTGTTTTTAATCAAACCCCATCTTATTTCTCTCTCTGTAAATTCCATAGGCAACCCTGTCATAAAACAAGTGGATGATCCAGACTTTCAATGACATAAAATATTGATTTTTTTCAGTTATCTCGAAGAAACCTCATCTTCAAGTTCTCAATATTGTTGGTCTGGTCCCTGTAGCTACTTTTATGTGCCTACTAGCACAGATAGGAGTAAGAGGGTGAAAAACCATAGATAAATAGTTTAAATTTGTATCCATGCATGTGCATATATCTATCCCTGTGTGACCAAACTAAAAGCAAAATAAATATGAAATATATATTTATAAATTTGTACCACTTTTAGTGATGCTTTAAAATGTTAAAATGGAGTTGGTGAGATTGCTCAGTGGTTAAGTCTTCTTTCCATTAAGATGGACAGCCTCAGCTCCATCTCTGGCATTCTAATTGTGCAAGGAGAAAATTGAGTCCCAAAAGTAGGCTTATGACACATATAACTATGCACAAAACATAAGTATAGAAAAACCAAGTTAATGCAACTAGTTATAGTATGTCACCCATCTGTGGTCCCAGCACTTTGGAGGTAGGGGCACACAGCTCAGTATTTCAAGGTTATTCTTGCTATATAAGGAGTTTAAGGCTAGCCCTGGCTATAAGAGACCTCGTCTCAAGGAAAATCCCAACTTAGGTAGGCATGAAATCCCACCTGTAGTTAAAGAGCTATTGGCAATTGATACCTCCTGAGAGAAATAGTCAATTTTCTTTAAAGATGTAGACACTGATAAGGTGACCATTACTCCAGGGGAAGGCACAATAGCCAAGAGTATGTGGGCAGCAGTAATTATACTTAATGTTGATAAAAACTGGAAAACCAGTTAGTGACTAAATTTGGAAGACAGCATTCCTAGAGAGACATGAACTAGCTATATTCACCCCAGATAGAGAACAATGATAGAACAAAGAATGCACCACCTGATCCTGTGGAGAGCTGCGACATGCTGTGCCTTAAAATGGTGCCGGTTTCCGCCTTCCACTAGCCCGACAGCGAGCGCTCTCTGTGATAAACAACTCCTTATTTGGCAAGGGGTGGTGTCAGAAATGGCGTGATGCAACCATTGGCCAATAGTGAAGCAGTACGCTCCCAGTGCTGATTGGCTTGGGGATAGTATATCTAGACTGGCCTGCCCAGGGGAGAAGAAGAAGCTTGCAGATTGTGAAAGGTTCCTGAATAAACTGCTGGAAGAAGAGCTCAGTGTGGTGTCTTTCTTGCTGGTCAAGATAGTCGCTACAAGTGGAGGCCCGGACGGAGAAACCTCTAAGATGGCTCAGAACTTCTTGCAGTCAGGGCAGCGCTGGTAAGTTCCCAAGGTAAGGTGGGACAATAAAGACCAGGGAAACAGTGGCAATTTGTGCTCTACTCTTTAGGTAAAGAGAGAATGGACAAAAGTTCATGGAGCGGCGAACTGAAAGTAAAAACAGTTCAGAGAAAATTTTACGATGGGTGCTTCACATTCACACCCAATTTTTTTGGCTCTTAAGGAGCTGCTAACTCAGAAAGAATTAAAAATCAAGAAAGAAACCTTAGAAAGATTTTTAAATGAGTGCGAAACAGTGACACCCTGGTTTGCAGTTTCTGGAAACCTGATGGTCGCTTGCTGGGATAAGTTAGGGAAGGACCTTGATTTTGCTTGGGAACATGGTACACTAAAGCATGGTGTGCACCCGTGTGGAAGCTGGTGAGAAGCTGCTTAGAAGATCAGCGATGCTGTAAAGCAGTGGAGAAGGGACAGACAGCTTTAGAGATGCTACAGGAAGAAAGATCAGAAAAGGCAGAGAGTAAAAAAGGAAAAGAGAGGACAGATCCGCTCTACCGGAGCCTTGAAGGCTTAGGAGGTTTGGATATTTCTAGTTCTGAGGAAGACCTACATGCCTTTGCAAAGGAGCTAGAGAAGACTGTTATACGAAAAAGGGAAAAGAAAACAGGGAAAGAGAAAGCTGTGGGCACGGAGAGAAGGGATTCAGTGGCCAATGAGCCTGGCCCTTTGACGACGACGACGCCATATTTGGAGGTAGAGGAAACCGTCCAGCCAATGTTGCTGTCGTGCTCGGGGTGTTCTTTTTGCCCAGGAGTGTGAATGCAGGTTAGAACTGAGCTGCAACTGGCTTATCCAGTTTTTCAGGATGCTCAAGGCAACAGGTATGAGGACCCTCTAGACTTCAAAGTCATGAAGTCTTTAGCTGAGTCAGTCAGAACCTATGGCATTATGGCCTCATTTACTTTAGCCCAGGTTGAAGCTTTGAGTAGGCTGTATGACTCCTAGTGATTGGAGTGGACTGGCCCACGCATGTCTAAGCACAGGATAATACTTGGATTGGAGAGCATTTTTACTTGAGTTTGCCACAGAGCAAGCGGCGACCAATCAAAGGAATGGTAATCCAGCCTGGGATAAAGACTTGCTGCTGGGACAGGGGAGGTTTGCAAATCAACAGACAGGATATCCAATGCAGGTTTTTGAACAAGTGAATAAAATTGCCATACAGGCATGGAAGTCCTTGCCTAATAAAGGAGAAGTCAGTGGTAACCTGACCAAGATTTTACAAGGGCCTATGGAGCCATTTTCAGATTTTACAGCCAGATTGGTGGAGGCAGCAGGTAGGATTTTTGGTGATTCTGATGCTGCTATGCCACTTATAAGACAACTGGTATATGAACAGTGCATCAAAGAATGCAGAACAGCCATTACTCCTTACTAGCATAGAGGCTTAGAAGCTCGGATGGAGGTCTGCAGAGAGCTGGGTGGGCCTCTGACTAATGCAGGATTGGCAGCTGCAGTGGTTCAGCTGATACAGAAAAGAGGGGGCATGCCAGAAATGTGTTTCAAGTGTGGAAATTCAGGTCACTTGAAGCGTCAGTGCCTAGAAAGAGGAAGTGGAGGCAGCACTAGAGAGGGACCAGGAAGTGGTCAATGCCCTAGACAGCCAGGACTTTGCCCTAGATGTAAAAAGGAGAACCATTGGGCAAATGAGTGCTGTTCTGTAAAAGACATCAATGGTCAACCTTTAGCTCAGGGTTATGGTGGTGCACGTCCAAAAAACGGGCAGCGGGGCCCCCGCCCTCAGGGCCTACAAATATATGGGGCAGTGGAGGAACAGTCCTCCAAGACTCAGGCAACATGTCCGTCCCTGCGTCATCCGAGGGACTGCGGAGAGCCACTTCAAGTTTGGCAGGATTGGACCTCTGCTCCACCACCAGACTTGTACTAACCCCAAGAATGGAGGTTCAAATAATAGAGACAGATTTTAAAGGACCCCTAGAGCCTGATACCGTGGGCTTATTACTGGGAAGATCTTTGTCTGCCTTGCTAGGACTCATTGTTCATCCTGGAGTTATTGATCCAGATTATACAGGGGTTGTTAAGATCATGGTCTCGTCCCCTCATGGCATTACAGCTATATCACCTGGGGATAGAATTGCCCAATTAGTTATCTTACCTAGTTTGCACAGCCGCTATGGTGCAGTGCAGAGGGAGAGAGGAGAGAAAGGATTCGGCTCCTCAGGAAATGATTTGACATTTTTATCACTTGATCTAGAACAAAGACCTTCGCTTGAATTAGAAGTAGATGGTAAAAAGATTCTGGGATTGTTGATACTGGAGCTGATCGAAGCATAATAGCTAAAAAGGATTGGCTGTCAGGATGGCCGATACAGAGTTCCTCACATACCCTCCAAGGGTTAGGATATGCTAAAACACCAGACATGAGCTCCAGACAGTTGAAGTGGCAGGATAAAGAAAGGCATACAGGAATTTTCCAACCTTATGTACTGGAGTTACCTGTCTCTCTTTGGGGAAGAGACCTGTTGAGGGGGATGGGATTAAAATTGTCCAATGAATATTCTGAAGCTTCCCAGAAGATGATGCAAGGCAGGGTTATCATCCAAGTTATGGCATAGGGAAGCACTTGCAAGGTCGTAGAAGCCCCGTACAGGCAATACAGAGGAGCCCCAGACAAGGTCTGGGTTTTTCATAGGGGTCGCTGAGGAAGGGATTCCCATTACTTGGAAAACAGAGGAGCCAGTGTGGGTTCCTCAGTGGCTGCTTTCCTTTGAGAAATTGAGTGCTGCAAAGACTCTGGTAGCTGAGCAATTGTCCTTAAAGCATACCAAACCATCTGTGTCACCTTGGAATACACCCATCTTTGCTATTAAAAAGAAATCAGGAAAGTGGAGGCTGTTGCATGATCTGCGCGCTATTAACCAACAAATGCAGATCATGGGGCCAGTGCAGCGAGGGTTACCACTTTTATCATCTCTGCCAGCCTCCTGGCCTATAATAGTGATAGACATAAAGGATTGCTTTTTTTTTCCCACTCCTTTGTGTGTAAAAGATAGTGAAAGATTTGCCTTTACAGTTCCTTCATGCAATCATAAAGAACCTGATCAAAGATTTGAATGGGTGGTATTACCACAAGGTATGGCCAATAGTCCCACTATGTGTTAGCTGTATGTGGGTGAAGCCATTGCTCCTTTAAGACAAAAATATCTGACTATACGCTGCATCCATTATATGGATGACATGTTATTGGCAGCAAAATCAGAAGAAATATTAGATCAGGCCTATTGTGATTTAATTAAATTAGAGAAAAGAAAGTTATTTATTGCCCCTGAAAAGGTGCAGAAAGATGATGTGGTTAATTATTTAGGTGCTAAGATTGGAAGTAAGCAAGTTATTCCTCAAAAAATAGAATTAAGAAAAGATAAATTAACTACCTTGAATGATTTTCAGAAATTATTAGGAGATATTAATTGGGTTTGTTGTTATTTGAAGTTACCAAATTATGAGTTAAAGCCTTTGTATAATATTTTGGTAGGTTATTCGGCATTAGATTCCCTTAGACAATTAACTGATGCAGCTAGGCAAGCTTTACAGAAGGTTGAAGAAAGGTTGCAGAAAGCATTTTTGCAAAGATAGCAAGAAGATCAACCCATTGTATTATGTGTATTTTCCACTTATGGCCAGCCTACAGGCTTATTATGGCAGGATGGACCCTTATTATGGATATATCCAAAGGTTTCTCCAGCTAAATCTATAGAGCATTATCCCACTACAGTTGCTGCTCTCGCCTTAAATTGTATCCAGCAATGTTTGCAGTTTTTTGGAGTTGCCCCTATCATGATTATAGTGCCCTATTCCAGTCATCAGATTAGAGTTTTGTGTGGCACTATAGATGATTAGGCTATTTTACAATGTGGATTTGACGGAATGATTGATAATCATTATCCAAAACATCCCTTGTTGTCATTTTTTAAGGAGCATCCTGTAATTTTTCCAAAATTTACCTCTGCATCTCCCCTTAAGGGGGCACCAAATATATTTTCTGATGGTCCTAAAACAGGCTGTGGGGCCTATATGATTGATAAGCAGGAGCCTGTGTTATGCCAGTTTCAACCGGGCTCTCTCCAGATTGTGGAATTAAAAATTGTAATAGAGGTGTTTAAAAGATGTCATTTTGCATTTAATTTGATCTCAGATTCTGCATATGTGGTTAATGCAGTGAAGATTTTAGAGATAGCAGGCCCTATTAAAATAAGTAGTACAGTATGTACCTTATTACAAGAATTACAAGAGTTAATTTGGCAAAGGAAGAAATGCTCTTATGTTCCACATATTAGGGCACATACAGGATTGCCAGGACCATTATGTAAAGCAAATGATGTTGTTGATCAATGGGCAAGGATGGAGTGTATTTTCCTAAGCTCGTCCTTGGATCAAGCCAGACAATTTCATCGAACCTTTCATGTGAATACAAGAACCTTGTAACAGAAATTCCATTTGTCCAGAGTGGACGTCAGACAAGTGGTCTTGGAGTGTCCCCAGTGTGTGATTCATCTTCACCTTCCCAGCGTGGGAGTGAACCCTAGAGGGCTGATGCCACTTAAAATCTGGCAAATGGATGTCATACACATTTCAGAGTTTGGAACTTTGAAATATGTTCATGTGTCTGTGGATACCTGTTCAGGTGTCATCCATGCTACACCCTTGAGTGGAGAGAAGGCTCACAATGTCATAGGGCTGCATGGGGAAAGCCACGACATTTGAAAATAGATAATGGACCAGCCTATATGGTACAGACTTTCACCTCCTTCTGTAAACAGATGGAAGTACAACTTAATCATGGATTACCCTACAATCCTCAAAGACAAGGAATTGTGGAATGAGCTCATCGCACCCTGAAAGAATGTCTGCAAAAACAAAAAGGGGAAATAGGCCAAGGCCACACCCCAAAAGAAAGAATATCCCTAGCCCTTTTTACTCTTAATTTTCTAAATTTGGATGTTGATGGCCGGTCTGCAGCTGAGCGGCATGGTGAAGGTGCTGGTCCATGCCAAGGCTTGGTGAAATGGAGAGATGTGTTGACTGGTCAATGGTATGGGCCTGATCCCATGATGACATGGGCATGAGGTTCTGTTTGTTTTTCCGCAGGATCGGCAGGACACAATTTGGGTTCCGGAACGACTTGTGAGGAAAGTCCAGCATGAGGATCCTTCTGGGTGTCGCCCTGCTGAGCCTGACACTTCTGACATTGGGAGCGGTGGAACCAAGATGGGGAATCCTGTCAGTATTTCCAAAACCAATGCTGGTTATGTATGATGCATAGGTTTTTCCTCACTTCTTTACCACTACTAAAAGCTTAGATTTGCCCTTTTTGCCTTTTGATGAAGAAGTGGCCAGCATTAAGGAGAATAGAAGCTTTTCTTTGGGTGGTAGCCTGTGTTTTAAGGTATATAAAAATGATAATAATATTAGTGAGTGTATTATGCTTGCCAATCAGACGGGATTGTGGCTGGATAGAGCTGAATCTACCCAATATGGAAAATGTAATGGCTCTCTGCTTGAAGGATGGTGGCCCATGAGAGGCCCTAACACCACATTGGGACCTAGACAACCCAGGTGGGCACCCCATTGCGCACCATCCAGAGTTGTCGAAGGAATACCCTGGACAGGATGCCAGTCTAAAAGAGTAGGCTGGATAAAGCCTGATACATTTACCTTTTCCCCTAGATTGAGTTATATTCAGGATTTTAATTCTGCCAATCCATTTGATATATGGCTGTTGTGTGGAATAAATGGCAGCTGCACTGATCTTTCTCCTATGGCCATGATAAGTGGAGGCTTTATTGGAGCTGCCAATTTCACATCCAAGCATGTGCGTTGTTTGGCCACATCTATAGGAAATGGGTTGTCAATTTTTGGCTCATCAGGAGGATTGAGCTCACAAAAAGGGGTAGGGAATTGTGGTAGGGGAGGGAATCTTACAGTGAGTCATAGATCTGGTGTGACCTATGCTCCCACACCCATGTGTGTTTGGCCCCCATTTATCCTTATAGTAAGTAATGGTAGTCAGATGGATCAAACAGCTTTGAATTGTAGTGATCGAGATTGTTTTTAAACACAATGTTGGAATGCTTCTCGGTTTCCCATAGCCATTGCGGCCCATATGCCTTGTTGGATTCCAGTTCCTGTTGATGCTCCCAATGCTATGACAATTTTTAGACTGAAGAGGGATTTTGGCATTACTGCAGCCATTATAACTGCTATATCCATTGCTGCAGTCGGAGCTAATGCCTCTGCTATTGTCTTGAGCCAGACTATTCAAACAGCGCAAACACTTAGTAATTTGTCTGGTAATGTTGCACTTGCCTTGGATAACCAGGCTGCTGTGAATGCTCAAATTAAAGGTGGATTAATGGTAGTCAATCAATGGATTGACCTGATGCAAGAACAAATAGATACACTCTGGCAGTTAGCACAGCTTGGTTGTGAGTGGAAATATTCTGGTTTGTGCATTACCTCCATTCAGTATGAAAATTATACTTGAGCCACTAACTTGTCTCAGCAGCTCTCTCAGTATCTTTTAGGTAACTGGTCCTCAAAATTTGATGATCTGATGCGAGAATTGCGCATGTTCGTTGTCTCCATGAATTCCACCAGAGTCGACGTGGATATGGCCACAGGATTGACTTCCTGGATTCTTCTGCTATGAATCATCTGAAGAAGTGGGCAGGATTGGGGGCCCTGGCAGTTGTGCTTTTCCTTGCCTTTTTCGTTAGGCTGTGGTACATCTGCAAACTTAGAGCCACTATGGAGCACAGCACTGCCATGATGGTACAAGCCTTTACTGCCATAGAGGTGGGACAGTCCCCCCAAGTTTGGTTGACAGCCATACAGAAATGAATCAGTGCATTCAGGTTGCAAGGCATGAGCACTGCACTTGGGAGATGCTGTGAGCGGTTGGCACTCTCAAGGAGGGTATGTCTGATCTATGCATGTTGGTGCTGCCCTTTCCCCTTTTCTTCCAAATGTTACCCACCTCTGAGAAAATCAGCACCAGACGGGTATGGAGTAGATTGGGCTGAGGAGGCCTATGAAGCCCCATTACAACGTCCCAATTTTCTTGACAGAGATTCAGACCACTACCCTCACCTGTTCTATTTCAAAATAAAAAAGGGGGAACTGTGAAGAGCTACGATATGCCGCGCCTTAAAATGGCGCCAGTTTCCGCCTTCCGCTAGCCCAACAGTGAGTGCTCTCTGTGATAAACAACTCCTTCTTTGGCAAGGGATGGTGTCAGAAATGGTGTGATGCAACCATTGGCCAATAGTGAAGCAGTACGCTCCCAGCACTGATTGACTTGAGGATAGTATATCTGGACTGGCCTGCCCACAGGAGGAGAAGAAGCTTGCAAATTGTTAAAGGTTCCTGAATAAACTGCTGGAAGAAGAGCTCAGTGTGGAGTCTTTCTCGCTGGTCAAGATAGTCGCTACATGGTCCAACATGGGTGAGCACTGAGTTTTATTGGGATTACTGAGAGGAGCAGAAATGATGCAAAGTCTGCTATATCCCAAAAGGCCACCCTAGAATGGGTGACAGTTCACATCCCAAAGCTAGGAACCTGGATTACATTGACCACCATGCAGGCAGCTCAGCAGGTTGGAGTACCCAGTGCAGATACCTAGCTGGCTTCTAGGCAGTTCTGCTAGTATCTACTTCTATGTTGCTGGTGTGATCTCTGAAGCTTGAAGGGAAGGAGGCTTGAAGGCTGGACTCCACATTGTCTTTACTGTTTAATCTTCAATGGGAGTAGAAAGACACTAATGAATCTAGTCCATGTCAGGGCCTTTCTGGAGATACTTTGAGCTATTTATTTTCTGTCTCAAGGAACTTTTACTGGGTGCAGTGTTTTAGTTCCTCCTTAGAACACTCTTGATTTACCTGCTTGTTCTGTCCTATAAGTACATTTGAAACTGTTAAGTTCATGGTCCTAGTAGTTGGGAAGAGGAATTCCAATACCAGGGAAAGGGTGTAAGGACCCTCAAAATAGATGATAGAGAAAAAAATAGGATGTTGGAGTCTGAGTGTTCTTAAGAGGAGGCAGGAAAATTTAGATTGACTATGTAAGGTTAATTTGGAGACAAGTGTTATATGAAAGCAGGCTCTGGTTATGTTGGGGAGAATACAGTTTGAAAGGCTTTTGTTACCTCAGAATATTCTCTTAATGTGTTCAGGTGGGTTCTAAAATTGAAACATTTCAGGAACATGGATGACTTGGGAAGCTCTTGGCAAACAGTGAGAGGGACAGTCTTTTTATTTTTTTATTTTGGTTTTTTGGTTTTTCAAGACAGTGTTTCTCTGTATATCCCTGGCTGTCCTGGAACTCACTCTGTAGACCAGGCTGGCCTCGAACTCAGAAATCCACCTGCCTCTGCCTCCCAAGTGCTGGGATTAAAGGTGTGAACTACCACCACCCAGCTGAGAGGGAAAGTCTTTAACATATTTTTTTTGGGTTGATATGGAGAAGCAGAGAAAACTTGGGTTTGGTTCCCTGTCAGTGTTCTGGGTTATTCTCAATGACTTGTAGAAGAAAAGACAGCCATTGCATGGTATATTTAGCCTTCTTAACAGCAGAGAATCAGCTTCTGAAGTACTGAACCCCACAGCTTCCGTAAAGCTCTTTTTCATTGTTACACAAAAGGTACCATTAATGAGTCAACTTCAGCATGTCAAAACTTTTTTTTTTTTTAGACAAGATTTCTCTGTGTAGCCCTGGCTGTCCTGGAACTCACTGTGTAGACCAGGCTGGCCTCAAACTCAGAAATCCACCTGCCTCTGCTTCCCAAGTGCTGGGATTAAAGGCATGTGCCACCACTATCTGGCTCTGATCTAGGATTTGTCCTGAAAGATCTATCACTTAAGCAATTCTCAGCCATAGGAGACATCTTACTTTGCCAGGTCTGACTCCAGATACTTATACAAAGGATCTGAGAATATTTCCAAAGAATAATTCCATAAAATCTCAGGTCACAATCACTGACAAAAGGCTACACAAAGCTCAGGTTTCATTACTCCGGATTCATGTCAGATATGAAGGTTCTACTAAAATTCTGCTACAATTAAGAAGAAAATCAGGGGAATGTCAGGGCCAGGAAGTGGGAGAGGGTGGGTTGGTGATCAGGGGCAGAGGGGAGGGAACAGGATTATTTTATTTTATTTTATTTTATTTTATTTTATTTTATTTTATTTTATTTTATTTTGGAGGGGAAACTAGGAAAGGAGATATCTAGTGGTATCTAGTGTGGGTTCCTAGCCTCCATAGGCACGTACATGCATGCACACAAAGATGACATATATGCACATAAACTTCAAAACTTAACATTTTACATGACTCCAGAGGACCAAATAACCCTATTAAAAATGGGGTACAGGCTCTGAAAAGTGTGGCTACAAGTTTAAGAACAATCAAATAAGAATTTTCTAGAGCACCCACTAGTGAGGGGAACATTATCATGAAGAAGTTTCCTGTTATTGGTGCAGGCTAAAGCAGCTATCATGGGACAAGGACCACATGAAGTACATGTTTATGGGAAGCCATGATCTCAGTTTGCCTTTGAGGTAGAATGTGGTACCCACTAGGTATTTGTGCACCAGTCAAGTAGTTAAGAATTTGTCAGAAGGCTTCTAAGTAGATGGCCTACCATTTTTCCTGGATGAAACGGGTATGTTGTGAGATGTGAAGTCCTCAGAGACATCATCCCTGGTTTGCATCTTACTGCTAATACACTTTTTCTGCCACTATGATTCCTAGGGAATCATTATGTTTCCCAATCAGCCCAACCTATTGGGAAAATTTCTTGCATATCAAGCTGAAGATGAACTTGTATGAAATAAAGTAGTATAGATGGAATGATAACTTTATAGAATTCAAATAATTATAAGAAGAAAATTTAGGGAGATAGTTTTAGTTGTGTTGCTAGAAGGACATAATACAGATAGAATCAAGAATAGAATTTACCCCTTATTCATAGGACAGTAAGTAAAGGCTGCATAATAAGGAGTACCTTGAGATTTCGTAAATTTGACTAAGAGGAGACACAGGATTGTGACAAAACTTTGATCAGGAAAAAACCATTCATTCTAGGGCAGGTCCAAGGATAAAGCCAGAGTTATGTGAAAGGCCATGCGAAACTGTTGCTTTGAACATATAATGAGCTTAGAGAATGAAACACTGGTTTGAACTTACTATTGCCATTCCCATTTCATGTAACATTGTGTTCATAAGGTAATTAAAAAAAGACCTTAATGTTAAAATCTATTTTAAAAGGCAAAAGTAAAAATAGAGATCAGTAGAGCATTTTTCTCTGCTTCATTCTCTCTCTCTCTCTCTCTCTCTCTCTCTCTCTCTCTCTCTCTCTCTCTCTCTCTCTTTCTCTCTCTCTATTTCACACACACACACACACACACGCAGAGTTAACAAACTCTGAGCTTCTTGCCTGATCAGACATCAAATGAGCTCAAGTAACTGAACTTCTTTTCTTTTATGCACTTTACATCCCAACCACAGCCACCTTCGTATTTTCTCCTTCCATCTGCCTTCCACAAACATACCATTCCCCTTCTAGTGAGACTCCAACATTTTTGCCTGTGCCATCTTTCCTGTCCAGCCTCCTTGAAAACATCATGTATTTCACAGCTAATATCTACTTATAAGTGAGTATATACCACATATGTCCTTTGGAGACTGTTTCCCAACTCAAGATGATATTTCAAGATCCATCCATTTGCCTGCCAAATGCATGGCATTTTTGTTTTTCATAATTGAATACCATCCCATTGTGTAGATTTACTACATTTTCTTTATCCAATATTCAGTTGAGAGACATCTAGACTGTTTGCAGTTTCTGGCTATTATGAATAAAGCTGCTATGAACTTAATTGAAAAAGTGTCTTATAAGGTTGTGGGAGCATTTTTTTGGATATATGTCCAAGGATGATAAAGCTGGGTCTTGAGGTAGAATTACTCCCAGTTTTCTTCAAAAACACCAAGTTGATTTGCAAAATGGTTGTACAAGTTTGCACTTCCACCAGAAATTTTGATCTTACCAATTCTGACTAGTGAAGGTGGGACCTCAGAATTGTTTGGTTTGCATTTCCTTGATGACTAAGGAATTCAAACATTTCTTTTTTTTTATTTTTTATTAGATATTTTCTTTATTTACATGTAAATTTCTCCTTTCCCAGTTTCCCCTCCAAACAAACAAACAAACAAACAAACAAAAACAACAAGAACAAACCCCTGTTGCCTCCCCTCTCCCCATGCCTGCCACCCCACCCTCTCCCACTTATTGGCCCTGGCATTCCCCTACACTGGGGCACAAAACCTTCAAAAGGCTGAGGTCCTTTCCTCCTATTGATGATCAAATTTGCAATCCTCTACTACACACATGCTGCCAGAACATTCAGTCCCACCATACATAGTCCTTGATTTGTGGTTGGGTCCCTGGGAGCTCTGCGGGTACTAGTTAGTTCATATTGTTGTTCGTCCTAAGGGGCTGCAAACCCTTCAGTTCCATAGAACCTTTCTCTAACTCCTTCATTGGGGACCGTGTATTCAGTTCAATGAGTGGCTGTGAGCCTCTACATCTGTATTAGTCAGATATTGTTAGAGCCTTTCAGGAGATAGCTATATTTGGGCTGGCTTGTCCTTCCTTCAGTCTCTGCTCCATAGTTAATCTCTGCCACTCCTTCCATGGGCATTTGGTTCCCCTTTTTAAGAAGGAATGAAATGTCCACCTTTTGGTCTTCCTTCTTCTTAAGTTTCTTGTGGTTTGTGGGTCGTTCTTCCTGTATTCCAAACTTCTGGGCTAATAACCACTTATCAGAGAATGCATACCATGTGTGTTCTTTTGTGATTGGGTTACCTCACACAGGATGATACTCTCCAGATTCATCCATTTCCCTAAGAATTTCATAAATCCATTGTCTTTAATAGCTGAGTAGTACTCCATTGTGTAAATGAACCAAAGTTTCTGTATCCATTCCTCTGTTGAGGGACATCTGGGTTGTTTCCAGTTTCTGGCTATTATAAATAAGGCTGATATGAACATGGTGGAGCATCTTTTGGGTATATGCCCAGGAGTGGTATAGCTGGGTCCTCTGGTAGAACTATGTCCAATTTCCAGAGGAACTGCCACACTGATTTCCAGAGTGGTTGTACCAGTTTGCAATCCCACCAACAATGAAGGAGTGTTCCTATTTCTCCACAATCTCTCCAGCATGTGCTGTCACCTGAGTCTTTTATCCTAGCCAATCTGACTGGTGTGAGGTGGAATCTCAGAGTTGTTTTGATTTACATTTCCCTGATGACTAAGGATGTAGAACATTTCTTTAGGTGCTTCTCAGCCATTTGGTGTTCATCAGTTGAGAATTCTTTGTTGAGCTCTGTACCCCATTTTTTAATAGGGTTATTTGGTTCTCTGGAG
>JADRCD010190857.1:470-12869 GCA_019843815.1 Montemys delectorum | reverse complement strand
CTACTCTCAGTTCCTCATCCCCCATTGCTACATACCTCTGTTCAATTTCCTGACCCTCTGCACATCTCCTCCATCTCCTCCCATACATTATTCTTTCCCTCTTCTCCCCTCCCCCTCTTCTCTTCCTTCCAAGTCCCTCCCATCCTCTGCTTCCCTTGATTATTTTGTTCTCCCTTCTAAGTAGGACTGAAGCATCTACTCTTTGGCCTTCCTTCCTCTTGAGCTTCATGTGGTCCATGATTTATATCCATGCCCTTTGCCTAATATCCATTTATCAGTGAGAACATACCATTTGTATTCTTGTTTTAGGATGAAATGTTCTATAGATATCTGTTAAATCCATTTGGTCCATAACTTCTGTTAGTTTCACTGTGTCTCTGTTTAGTTTATGTTTCCACGATCTGTCCATTGATGAGAGTGGGGTGTTGAAGTCTCCCACTATTATTGTGTGAGATACAGTATGTGCTTTGAGCTTTAGTAAAGTTTCTTTTATGAATGTGGATGCCCTTGCATTTGGAGCAAAGATGCCCAGAATTGAGAATTCTTCTTGGTAGATTTTTTTCTTTTGATGAGCATGAAGTACACTTCCTTATCTTTTTTGATAACTTTTGGTTGAAAGTGGCTTTTATTTGATATTAGAATGGCTACTCCAGTTTATGTCTGTGGTCATTTGCTTGGAAAATTGTTTTCCAGACCTTTACTCTGAGGTAGTGTCTGTCTTTGACATTGAGGTGCGTTTTCTGTATGCAGCAAAATGCTGGGTCATGTTTACGTATCCAGTCTGTTAGTCTATGTCTTTTTGGGGGAATTGAGTCCATTGATGTTAAGAGATATTAAGGAATAGTGACTGTTGCTTCCTCTTATTTTTGATGTCATTTTTTTAACTTTTATTGCAATATGACAAGAAAAGTTACATGATATTTATCTGAATTGGTTAACATTTAAAAACATATTTTAAGTAAATAGAATTAAATCACATTTTTGTTTCCCTTTTGTAACCCAACTCCTCCCCAGAGATCACCTTCAATACCTACAATATCTTTTTTTGTCATATTCCTTAAAATTTATAAAATATTATAATAATAAAAATGAGTTATATAAAAGTTGTTTGTTATAAAACAACAATCAATTTAACAGTCTTATGTACATGCTTGTCTACAGCAATACTGAAAATACATACATTTTTCTCAATATATATTTTAAACAACTCCAAACATATTAACTGTATATTTTAAAATAATACATCACTACTAGTATTTTCTTAAATGAACATAAATATATACAGTCTTTTTATTTGTTTGTTTGATTGATTGTTTTGTATTTAGTAGAGTTTAAAATCTTGGCTCTTACTGTGGTACAAACTCAAAATAAGAACATTTTTTAGACATTGGATTTCATTGTAATATAGCTATACTTCAATGACTCTCACATCACCAAATGATTTTACCGCCATTGTAGCTAAGCTGAGAGTTAACAGTTTTGCTGTGCCGAGGAATGAATTGTAGGCATGATTTTTGGATACAGACTTCCTGCTATGGTCAAAGCTATTTGACTTGAGTGAGTGACTTTATTCTCAACCCACAGAGAACGGGTTACATTCATTTAAGAAATGGTGTAGGTATTAAGATGGTCTATCCATAAAGTCATTCACGAACTGCTTCAATGAACAATGGTTCTGCTTGGAGGGTGGTACAGACATTAGGTGAGGGTAAGAATCTGGTTCATTGGCTGTGATAATTTGGAAAAGCATTCATCTTAAAGAAAGAGTAACTTATAAAGTCCTCATCTTCAAACTTGATTCAAGAGTTATAAACATCAAACAAAGCATTTAGTCTCACTCTTTGTTGTTCTCTTACAAGCCACCTCCCAAGTTAATTGTCTATGTTTCCCTTGGGTATATAAATACTTTTGAAATATATAATCTGTTCTGAAAACCATAGTATAGTGTAAAAACAAGAAATAAACGATACTACTAATAGAGAGGCTGAGATAGGAGAAGCAAGATTTTAAGACCCTCATGTTGTACACAGCAAGACACTGTCATGAACAAACAAGCTGAAAGTGTATATAGATTGTACAATATTGGACATATTTCTCCAGTTACCAAATTAGAGAGACCATTGGATGACAATCAACAAATTTCTAATTCCTCATATTTTTGGATTTCAATCGATTAGGATATGTTGGTAATATTAATTTTCATATTAAGATATTAAGAAAAAGTAATTGTCACTTCCTGTTGTTTTTGTTGTAAGAGGTGGAATTAGGTTTGTGTGGATTTGTTGAAAGATTACCTTCTTGCTTCTTCTGGGGTGTAGTTTTGCTCCTTATGTTGATGTTTTCCATCTATTATCCTGTGGAGGGCTGGATTTGTGGAAAGATATTGTGTAAATTTTGTTTTGTTATGGAATATCTTGTTTTCTCCATCTATGGTAATTGAGAGTTTTGCTGGGTATAGTAGCCTGGGCTGGCATTTGTGTTCTTGTAGGGTCTGTATGACATCTGCCCAGGATCTTCTAGCTTTCATAGTCTCTGGTGAGAAGTCTGGTGTAATTCTGATAGGCCTGCCTTTATATGTTACTTGACCTTTTCCCCTTACTGCTTTTAAAATTCTTTCTTTGTTTAGTGCATTTGGTGTTTTGATTATTATGTGCTTGGAGGAATTTCTTTTCTGGTCCAGTCTATTTGGAGTTCTGTAGGCTTCTTGTATGTTCATGGGCATCTCTTTCTTTAGGTTAGGGAAGTTTTCTTCTACAATTTTGTTGAAGATGTTTACTGGCCCATTACACTGGGAGTCTTCACTCTCTTCTATACCTATTATCCTTAGGTTTGGTCTTCTCATTGTGTCCTAGATTTTCTGGATGTTTTGGGTTAGGAGCTTTTTGCTTTTTGCATTTTCTTTGACTGTTGTGTCAATGTTTCCTATGGTGTCTTCTGCCCCTGAGATTCTCTCTTCTATCACTTGTATTCTGTTGGTGATGCTTGCATCTGTGACTCCTGACTTCTTTCCTAGGTTTTGTATCTCCAAGGTTGTTTCCCTTTCTGATTTCTTTATTGTTTCTATTTCCATTTTTAGATTCTGGATGGTTTTGTTCATTTCCTTCACCTGTTTGATTGTAGTTCTTTAAGGGATTTTTGTGTTTCCTCTTTAAGAGCTTCTAGCTCTTTACCTGTGTCCTCCTGTATTTCTTTGAGGGTGCTATTTATGTCTTTCTTAAAATCCTGTAACATCATCATGAGAAGTGATTTTAGATCTGCATCTTGTTTTTCTGGTGTGATGGTATGTCCAGGATTGGCTATGGTGGGAGAATTGGGTTCTGATGATGCCAAGTAACCTTGGTTTGTGTTATTTATTTTCTTATGCTTGCCCCCCCCACCCCCCTGTGTCATCTGGTTCTCTCAAGGGCTACCTGCCTTTGCTAAATCTGACTGGAGCCTGTCCTTCCTGTGATCCTGGTTGTGTCAGAACTCCTCAGAGTCAAGCTATCTCTGTGATCCTGTGATTCTGTGATTCTGTGATCCTGTGATCCTGTAATCCTGGGTTTGTTAGAGCACCTGGGAGTGGAGCTTCCTCTAGGTATTTTGGGACTGGCTGCAGAGTTTGTGCCCAAGGTCTGCTCAGGGCACCAGCCCAGACAGATCGGAAGGAACCTGAGCCACTGGGCTAGCAGAGTTCCTTCGTGCCTGGTCCTGCTGGTCCCAGTTACTCCTGGTATTGGGACAGATGTTATGTCCTCCTCATCTTTGATCCTGAGTGTGTCAGAGTGGCTAGGAGTGGATCTTCCTCTGGGTGTTGTGGGACTGTCTGCAGAGCTTGTGCCCAAGGTCTGCTCAGGACACCAGCCCAGAGATACCAGAAGGAACCTGAGCCTTTATGTTATTTTTATGTTTGTGTGGCTATCTTCTTTAGGTTTGTTGAAAGATTACTTTCTCGATTTCACTAGAGTGTAGTTTCCCTCTTTGTGTTGGAGTTTTCCATCTATTAACCTTTGAAGGGCTGGATTTGTGGAAAGATATTGAGTAAATTTGGTTTTGTCATAGAATACCTTGGTTTCTCCATCTATAGTAATTGAGAGTTTTGCTGGGTATAGTAGCCTGGGCTGGCATTTGTGTTTTTGTAGGGTTCGTTATGGCATCTGGCCAAGATCTGATTTTATAGTCTCTGGTGAGAAATCTGGTGCAATTCTGATAGGTCTGCTTTTATATGTTACTTGACATTTTCCCCTTACTGCTTTTAATATTTTTTCTTTGTTTTGTGTATTCGGTGTTTTGACTATTATGTGACAGGAAGAATTCTTTTCTGGTCCAATCTATTTGGAGTTCTGTAGGCTTCTTGTATGTTTATGGGCATCTCTTTCTTTAGTTTAGGGAAGTTTTCTTCTATAATTTTGTTGAAGAGATTTACTGAACCTTTAGTTTGGGAATCTTCACTCTCTTCTATACCCATTATCCTTAGGTTTTTGTTTTCTTATTGTGTCCTGGATTTCCTGGATGTTTTGGGTTAGGAGCTTTTTGCTTTTTGTGTTTTCTTTGACTGTGTGTCAATGTTTTCTATAGTATATTCTGCACCTGAGATACTCTTTCTATCTCTTATATTCTGTTGGTGATGCTTGCGTGTATGACTCCTAATTTCTTTCCTAGGTTTTCTATCTCCAGGATTGTCTCACTTTGTGATTTCTTTATTGTTTCTATTTCCATTTTTAAATCCTGGATGGTTTTGGTCAATTCCTTCACCTGTTTGTTTGTTTTTTTTTTCCCTGTAATTCTTTAAGGGATTTTTGTGTTTCCTCTTTAAGGGCTTCCATTTGTTTAACCTCTGTTCTCCTGTATTTCTTTAAGGGAGTTATTTATGTCCTTCTTAAAGCCCTTTATCATCATCATGCTGTGTGACTTTAAATCAATCATGCTTTTCTGGTGTGTTGGGGTATCGAAGGCTTGCCGTGGTGGAAGAACTGGGTTTTGATGATACCAAGTAGCTTTGGTATCTGTTGTTTATGTTTTTGCCCTTGCCTCTTCCCATCTGGTTATTTGTGGTGTTAGCTGGGCTTGCTGTCTCTGACTGGCTTGCCTCTCCTGCAAGCGTCTGTGTTAGTACTCCTGGGTGGCCAGTTCTTTCTGGGAGGAATTTGGGTATGGAGAGCTGTGGCACAGGGTCAGCTTTGGGGTGTAGATGGAAGCCAGAAGGATCCTGCCCCAGGCTGTTCCTCAATTCCTGTGTCCTGAGGGCTCTGGGTGGGTCCCGCAGAGCAGAAGTGTTGGTCTTACTTGTGCTCACAGGCATGTCAGCACTCGGGAGACCAGCTCTCTCTCTCTCTTGGTGGCATTTGGGTATGGAGTGCTGTGGCACAGGTTCAGCTCTCAGCACAGACAGAAACTAGAAGGATCCACTTTCTGAATTCTTAACAACTTTGAGCTCAAAACAGAGTGTATCAGAAGCACTTTATACTGTAAACCTTCATCTGGAAGCTCACTTTATTCCTGACAGATGCCCCTGTAATAGGAAACTGTAATGCTAGGAGAGAGAATTACCATGCCCTGCACACTTATATGGTTTTTAATTTGTGTTCTTGGACAGAAAGATGAGTAAAGCAATCTCTAGAGCGGTTGATGGCAGAAATTGGGAACAGGGGACGATCTGCCAGAACTTCATAGAGAAGTGAGAACAGGGGAACAATCTGCCAGACCTTCATCAAGAAGTGGTGCCTTTTCTTCTATATATGTTTGTAGGAAATATCCTCTAACTTGTGCCACAGATGATAGTCCAGTCAGATATCTGTGAAGGATATTTGGAAACATTGAGTTTAACTGTTGTCTTAGTCAGGGTTTCTATTCCTGCACAAACATCATGACCAAGAAGCAAGTTGGGGAGGAAAGGGTTTATTGAGCTTATACTTCCACACTGCTGTTGATCACCAGAGGAAGTCAGGACTGGAACTCAAGCAGGTCAGGAATCAGGAACTGATGCAGAGGCCATGGCTTGCTTGCTTCCCCTGTCTTGCTCAGCCTGCTCTCTTAGAACTCACAACTTCCAGCCCAGGGATGGCACCACCCACAAGGGGCCCTACCCTCTTGATCACTAATTGAGAAAATGTCCCACAGCTGGATCTCATGGAGGCACTTCCCCAACTGAAGCTCCCTTCTCTGTGATAACTCCAGCCTGTGTCAAGTTGACACACAAAACCAGCCAGTACAACTGTACAGCTTTGTTATCCGTTCCAAGAGGTACTTTCTGAGGGCATTCTCGTGTTTGCTGGAGATTTCCTTTTCTGTAGTGTTACATCTAGAAGCTCTCTGGTAAGTACATTTAAGGTGTTAGGTGGATGTCTTTGTTTTTACCACATTGTATAGCTAGATGGTAACTGTATTTTCATTTTCTAGTATCACTTCTCCTCTCTCCATCCTGTGGCTATTGAGAAATTCACTAGGCACATTTCTAGGATTCATTAAAGAGTCTGCTTTCTCAGTCTGACAAAATTCCCTGAGGATGTTAGAATGGGCACAAAGGAGATTTCCCCAGATCAAACAACTGTCACATTTCACTGGTCAAGGCTATTTAATCTTTTGTTCAGTGGCAGCCATGGCTCTTAGTTTCCTTGCTCCCTAAAGAGTATCTTTGCTCTGTTTTCTACATTTTTCTTTGTGTGTGTGTGTGTGTGGGGGTTACTTTAAGTTCTGACTTCTATCACAGAGAACAATGAAAATGATCATGATTAGGAATTACATTATTAGAAATTATTTTATCTATCTAATGATCATATTGACTGGGCTAATAGATGCCTAGAGAGCATGTTAGGAGACTAATTAATGACAATGGTTCTCTTCCCTGTGGATGGAAACCTCCTAGTTAGCTGAGGGCTTGGATAAAATGAAAAAATGGAGGGAAAGGCAAGTAGTTCTTCTCTCTCAGTGGGGGACATCCAGCCTCCCTTTGGCAATCCTGTTTTCAGATCTTTGGACCAGGACTTTACAGTCTGACTGATTTTCATGGTTTCCCAGTTTGGGAGCAGCACATCATGCGCCTTTTCTGTATATAACCTCATGAGCCAATTTCTATATTAAAGAGATGTTGTATTATATTTGGCTTCTCTGGAGAACAGTTAAGACACCACCTATCACCAAGACAGTGACTGATTGTCTATCAGCTTCCCTTGAAAGCCCTTCTCTTGACAGATTGCACTCTTTTCTCTCCAGCTGTCCACTTCCCTTATTTGAGAGTAGAAGTGGGAAGTAAAATGGGAAAAGTACATCAGTAAATATAATCTATGTTCCAACCAAGTGATTGCTGGAGTTCTAGGACATCAGAATATTTTAGTGCATTCTAAATATTAATTTTGGAAGAGAACAAAAAAACTCAAAGAACAACTTTCCTCTTATTTTTTTGGTTTTATATCTCCCCTTCCACTTGTCTTTAGACTTACATAATCTGTTGGCTGAGTAGGCCATTTTTATAGATCTTGTCAACGTGCATGCTTTTGGATTATCCTTTGACAAAGCTGGGACTCAGAAGGAAAATGTTATCTACTATCCCTGAACATTTTGGAACATTTATCTCAATTTTGAGCAGTACTGCAAAATTAACTTTTTTCTTTTAAAATGTACATTCCTTGTGTTCCTATCCTGTCTTTGGTGAATAAATGCTTCCACATTGAACAAAAGTATTTACAATTAGTTATAAATGATTATATTGGTGTTTACATTTCAAGTTGGAGACCTATTTTTAAAAATCCATTTTAAAACATACAGGAGAAAATTACTCAGCTCCCTTATTCCTCAAAGGTAGTCTTCCTTACCTCAATTTCTAATAATTCTATGAATCCTTAGAAAGAAATTATGATCAGAATGTAGTGGCTGGTCTCACTTTGTACTTTTTATCTGAATTGATTACAGTGGGTAGCTGTTTGCTTTTATGCGTCTAGTTTTTTGTTCCAACAGCTGGAATGTACTGTCAAGTAACCCTTGTAGGATGAGTTCATATAGTTTTAAGCACAATTTTGTATTTTTGATGTTAGAATGCCCCAACCCCCAATAAATAGGTTATATGTTCATCTTAAAAGAATAGTATTTAATTTAGTGCCTTAGTTCAGTGCAATTATATAATTAGTGCCCAGTTGCCCTTAGAGATTCCCAGTCTCATTTTCACTTGCTTTTGCTCTTTTGACCAACTCCTCATGTTTTCATATTGTCAGCTGCTTCCAGTGGTAGGCACAGAGAATGGATGGTTCACTGTGATGATCCTAATTGCATATATTCATTTCATGCCTATTTTGTTGAAGTATTGCCAGCATGCTTTGTGAACATTTTCTGTAATTCTCACAACATCCCTCGTTATAGATGAGAAACAGATTCAAGAGGAGGCCCAGATACTCATCTAGGAAAAAGCAAAACAAGACTGCAAAACACATCCTCTGTATTCTGGGAAATCTCTGCATGATGCCATGTTGTTTCTCTTCCCTTTTCCAAAACAGTGATGCACTCTGCCTGAGATTGCTGAACTCCACAGCCTCAACTACCTGCTTTGCCTTTGGCTGGCCCAAGATATGGCCCAAGGTCATATCTGAGCTACCTTCATTCTGTGGTTATTTTAAACCATAGGCTGAGTTGTGCTACACACACACACACACACACACACCCTAGCTTTTGCCACTAGGCTCATTATACTGACTTTGCCCAGTTCTGCATTAGGTACTGGTTCACTATCCCTACCTTAAGTTTCCCTCCCATCTCAGTGTATGTTAACTTTTGAGCTTATTTCCATAATAAACAAAACAACAACAACAACAACAACCAGCCAAGAGCTAAGGCATTCTGCTAGTTGAATTTTGTAAAGGAATTGAATTAAATATTTAAAAATCAAAGAACACAGTCTAAATTTCTTAGTTCACATTAAGTATTAAAAATCTATCATATTTGAGGTGGTAAAAAAATAACTCAAGTCATAGCTTTACTTCATTGATTTTGATTGAAACGACTCAGTTGTTCCTGCCTCTTTATCACACACCATCTGGAAACAGTTCCTATATCTTGCCACCTTAGGGTATATATGTGCTTGTGTGTGGAGGGGCATCCCTAAAAGCCAGGATAAATATGAGCATAAGCTGTCACTTTCACCCTCCCAGTTGCTGCAGTCTATAATTATAATTGGTTGCTTAGTCAGTTAGCATCATCAGAATTTGATGAAACAGCTGGTCAGGATCCCAATGAGTCCTTGTCATTTACTCTCTGGTCCTGTCCACATCTGTGGTTCCCTTAGGTGGAAGAAGCAGTGCTAAGTAAATTGGTAAGGTTTGAATTCTAATCTCCAGATACCTAAAAAATGAAAATCTCCTCCCTCTTCAGCTTGCAAGCTGTGAGCCTTTGAAAGTTTCTCCCCAAGTTCTAAGAAACTATCTTAGCTCATTGATCTGAATTGGATTCTCTGAAATGACTAATATCTACTCTCAACAGCTCCAGTGACAGATGCTAGCATGACAAGTTAAAGCCAGCAAATACTCACTGCAAACCTAGAGTCATAAAGTGATAGAATCCACATTTCTGAGGGTTAGCCCAACTAGTGGCAGGGTCAACTGAGCATGGGGCTTAAGGCCAGAAGATACTTGGTCAATTCAGGGAATACTTTTTTTTTAAAGAATGAATGGGTTATAGACCAGTTATGTAATCTCCATATGAGGCAGAAATGTTTAAAAGAAGTAAAGTGCTTGTATTGACATTACATAGAAGTTATGAGTATGTAAACATTGTAAATATGAGGTCCATTTTTGTGTTGTCATTGATGTTATTGACTTCTTGAAGCAGAGGGGGATATTTCATTTGGAAGGAGAAATCTCCCAAAGAAAAGGAGACTCTGATCTAACTTGGGACCTTTCAAAGCTAAAAGCAAGTAGTGGTGAACTAAACTATTGAGTGGTGATAGGGTGCCATGAGGATTGAAATCCTGAATGCTTGAGAATATCACCTCTTGTATAGATGTTAAAGGGAGAACTTGAGTTCAGTTGAGATCAACAAACCTTTATTGAAATCCTTGTCCAAAATACCATACACTAGGTCCGGGGACTCTGAGGTAAACGAGACACTATTCCTACACTTTAAAGGATAATAGGCTAAAAGAAGAGTCAATATTGGCTTTTTGCTACACTGTGTTTGAGAGAGGTGAGTTCATGGTAGTTAACAGCACTATCTAGATCCCAGTGAGACTTCCTGGCCATTATCTTAGGAGGATATCTTATGCTCTGCTGATTGCCATCCTTGACATACCTTTCCCCTTCCTCTTTATGGCCCTCTCCTTTGGTCTTGGCTTAAACCTCGATGATACAAGGGCTGCATCTCTGACTCTTTGCTCTTCTCATAGAGCATGCTCTTTCCACATTCTTTTGATGTTAGATGTCATCTTATAGTGTGATTCTTTATCTGTATATCTGTGTTCTTGACCGCTTCAATAAGCTGCAGAGTCCTGTTTCTAACTGTTGGGCTCTCTCATATTTCCTTCAGGCCAAACTTGTCCTCTACTGAATTGAATTGCTTTACTTTAGAGATTTTTTGAAATTTGTATTATTATCTATGCTGGAACCTTTAGCTTGTGATAGAGGTAAACACCTTTATAAACACTGTATAAGAACATGATATGATTATTGCCTGCTAGACACATTTACACAGGAAAGAAAGCAATATAGAAAGGCACCCAATGTCAATAGAGGCATGTTCTTACAGTCATGTGGCAATCAGTGAAGGGAATGGCTACTGGCAGTGTAGCTAGTATCTCCTGTGATAGAATACAGTTCCTGGGTGCTTTCAGGATGTGTAACATTCAGATCTGATTTACCCTGGAAATTCATCAAGCTGGAAAATATCCTTTTATGCACTGGTTTCTGTTTAAACAAGCTATGTTGCTTGTAAGTAACGATATTGACTGCTATGACCTCAAATTAGAGTTTAGATAGTCATTCTCAGTGTAGTTCTACATAGGCTTGTGCTCATGGGCAATGTATTGTGTTTATAAGCATCTACTTCTAATAGAGTATTTTAGAAAAAGTTTTAGGTTCAAAGCAAAATTAGTGGATATAAACCATATCCATGTACATATATAGACTCCACCCAAGAAACACCTCTCACAAGATTAATGTTCATCACCATTGTTTTTTAAACTTTTATTGCATTGTGATGAGAAAAGTTACATGATTTCAATTTATCTGAATTTGTTAACATTTAAAAACATATTTTAAATAAATAGAATTAAATCACATTTTTGTTTCCCTTTTGTACCCCCACTCCTCCCAGAGACCCCCACTTCAATACCTACAGTATCTTTTTTGTCATATTCCTTAAAATTTATAAAATATTATAACAATACAAAAGTTATAAAAGTTGTTTGATATGAAACAACAATCAATTTAACAGTCTTATGTAGATGCTCGTCTAGAGCAATAATGAAAATACATTTTTCTCAATATAAATTTTAAATAACTCCAAACATATTTACTGTATACTTCAAAATAATACATCACTACTGGTATTTTCCTAAATGAACATAAATAAATAAAGTCTTTTTGTTTGTTTTGTATTTAGTAGAGTTTAAAATCTTGGCTCTTACTGTGGTACAAGCCCAAAATAAGAACAATTTTTAAACATTGGATTTTATTGTAATAAGGCTATACTTCAATGACCCTCACATCACCAAAGGATTTTACCTCCATCGAAACTAAGCTGAGAGTTGATAGTTCTGCTGCACCAAAAAATGAATTGTAGGCTTGAATTTTGGGTACAGACTTCCTGCTATCATCAAAGCTATTTGACTTGAGTGAGTGACTTTATTCTCAGCCCACTGAGAACAGGTTACATTCATTTAAGAAATGGTGTAGATATTAAGATGGTCTATCCATAAAGTCATTCACCAACTGCTTCAATGAACAATGATTCTGCTTGGAGGGTGGCACGGACATTGAGTGAGGGTAAGAATTTGGTTCATTAGCTGTGATAATTTGGAAAAGCATTCATCTTAAAGAAAGAGTAACTTATAAAGTCCTCTTCTTGAAACTTGATACAAGAGTTACAAATGTCAGGCAAAGCATTCAGTCTACTCTTTGTTGTTCTCTTACAAGCCACCTCCCTAGTTAATGATCTATGTTTCTTTTGTGTATATAAATACTTTTGAAATATATAATCTGTTCTGAAAACCATAGTATAGTGTAAAAACATGAAATAAACAATACTAATAGAGAGGCTGAGATAGGAGAAGCAAGATTTCAAGACCCTTATGTTGTACACAGCAAGATACTGTCACAAACAAGCTGAAAATGTATATAGATTGTACACTGTTGAACCTATTTCTCCAATTACCAAATCAGACCATTGGATGACAATCAACAAATTTCTAATTTCTCATATTATTGGATTTCAATCGATTAG
>JADRCD010190855.1:364-12771 GCA_019843815.1 Montemys delectorum | reverse complement strand
TCTCTCTCTCTCTCTCTCTCTCTCTCTCTCTCTCTCTCTCTCTCTCTCTCTCTCTCTCTTTCTCTCTTTCCCCCTTTTGTCTCTTTCTTCCCCTCTGTCTGTCTTACCATTGAATGCCTAAATCACTTTATCTAGGGGTTAGAAAGGACCCACTCTTAAGGCCACTAAGTTGTAGCATGGAGGATGCGAGCCATCTACCCACACTCTACTTTCTCTGTATTCTTCCATGCTTTATCCTGTCAACACTCATCCAATAGCTCAACGTCACATTAGCTTTGAAGTCTCAAAGGGAAGGGTAGTACCCTATTCCTTTGTGCTCATAGTGCAGGTGTGCAGAGCACTGCTAGCTACTGTTGTGCCACCCAGTTACCTATAAACTCTCCTGGAAAGAATGAATGGTCCTGACAGGAACACCTTCTCCCTACTCCACTTGTTTTCTTGGCTAATTTTCCATTTTCCTTGGCTCCTTAATTTTTCTTCCGTTTTCCATCTCCATCTAACAGGGTCTGCTAGATGGGAAGCCTGTGGAGAAACCAGTTGCTAAGCCTGTCCCTACCGGAATGTCTTCTTCACACTTGACTGGCTGCATCTGCCTGGGGCCTGGATTCTGACAGCTGTTTAATAAACCACATCAGCAGTGTACCAGCTTAAGACAGAATGAAAGTGAGTGCCTCACATTCCATTTCTACTTGCTGATAACCATCATTTACCTTTTAATATAGCAGCATTTCCCACCTCCCTCCCCACAAACAGCTGCCTTCTTCCCTTTGGTGTAGTGAAAGGGACCTTGCTTGGGGCTGAGGATATGCAGCCCCAGCATGTGTTCACCTGTATCAGCTAATGGCTGCTCAAGCAACTTCAGACATCTGAGGAATCTCCCCTTCCCTCCCCTTCTTCGAAATGCTTTGTAAAATTCTTTGCTTGGCAGAGAAAAAGCCACATCTTGCAGCTGCTTCTGCCCTGCCAGTCCCCATTCTATTGTAAGGTACCTATTCTATTGTGAGGTGTATTATAGTTGAGTGTGATGGTGGTTATCTTTTAAAAGGCCTTACATATTCCATCTCATTGAATAACAGAAACCAGAGGAGGAAGGGGAAGGAGAAAGAGGCTGTGGAATGCTACAAAGGGCAGACTAAGATGAGCTAGTATATACCCTATCCTTCTCCCAAGAAAAGGGATGCATCTCCTGTTACAATAGAGGAGATGGGAAGCCATTTCAGACCACGGTATTACTCCCCAAACCTTTCGTTTTATCTCAGCACTTAGAAGCAACTTTACTGTCTCCCTAGAGTGGGGTTGATGAAGCTGACTCTCTCCCATGCAGCTCTGAGAAGTCTCCCTCCACCATCCATCATTTAACAGCTCAAAGCTGAAGTAGACAGGACAGAGCACCAGATTGCTGTGGAAGCCCGGCTCCAGTCAAGGGCTAGCCTCTCATCCAAGCAGATTAAAATTAGGTTTCAAAACTACCTGTGAGAAAGAAAGATGAGATGGAAAGTCGCTGATGCAACTGAAAATGCGGTGGTGATAGCTGATTAGGGAGAGAGTTGGGTAAACGGGGCTGCTCAGAACACTTAAAGCATCCCACTCCACATGCCTGTGGCTCCCTGGTTTCCCCCAACTCTGTTTTATTAACTTAGCTTCTTTTATGACTACTTTAATAAACCTGGCTATTTTCTTCCCTGTGCAGGGAAGATCATAAACTCCTCTGCTTTTAAAAAATACAAATAAATAGCTTAGGGTCCTGAGCTCACTCAGAAGGAGTAAGTAGGAGTGTGTTCAATAGCTACACCTAAGGGCTCCTTTTGAGAGTTTGCCAGGCACAAGGATCTCATCTGGAATCCAACAGAAGCCTACAAAGGAGGGAGAGCTTTTGTGGACTTTGGGAGGAGGCTAATCCTTTAGGCCTGCTCATTTAAGTTGTTTATGTCTAGTGAATTATCTTCTAATCCCTGCCCTTTGCCTGAGGCCTAGAAAGTTCTGCTTGCCTCTACTTAGACAAGGGCTATGTCTCCTCTAAAAACCCAGCATCTAGTCTGACCCCTTAGGTACCTAGACACCATAGGATCTTTTGGGGGAAGTTAGGAGAATTCTGTCTGTCTGTCTGTCTGTCTGTCTGTCTGTCTCTCTCATCCTTCTTTCCCTCCTCTTCCTCCTCTTCCCCCCCTTGTCCTTCTCCTTCTCTCCCTCCTCTTCCTCCTCTTCTTCCTCTCTCCCTCTTCGTCTCCGTCTCCGTCTCTGTCTCTCTGTCTCTCTGTCTCTCTCTCTGTGTCTCTCTCTGTCTCTGTCTCTCTCTGTCTCCCTCTCTCTCTCTGTCTCTCTCTGTCTCCCTCTCTCTCTGTCTCTCTGTCTCTGTCTCTGTCTCTGTCTCTCTGTCTCTCTCTCTCTCTCATTTTCTATTTATTTCCCTTCATTCTGCAACCCACATATACTCAAGCCTTCATCCCTGGCTCTACTTTAAAACTCAACCCACTTTTAGTATCTGTTCTGATACCTTGTATTTGGCCTTAGCCACCCTTAGGGATTACTGCATTATGCCGGTAAGTAAGTAATGTGTACCTGCTCTCTTCTTAACCTTAACTGCACTCTACTCTCTTGTTGTTTTGGGGGAAAAAAAAGTGCTGGGAAGGTATTCACTTACATCCTGTATGTTCCAGCGTACACTGTGACTGGCTTTGTGGGCCCTTGTGATCCAGCTATTCCTTGAGAATGATGGGTTCCACCTAACTCATTGGTTCTTTCCTGCTCTTATACCTGGAATACTGTCTGGAAATCTCAGTTTTACTCACACACACCCTTCTCAAGAGTCCCTTGATTACTTCTGAATCATCTCATTACAATCTGGGTAGGGAAAAATAAGGAAAAACAAACCTTCTAGCACCCCATTGGTCTTTACTGTCTGCCACAGCATTTGACCTACCCAGCCCAGCATACTACACATTCCCTCTGTCTTTGCCAATCTGTGATTTACTTAGGGGCAGATTTTCGACTTGGGCTCATGACTGTTTCCTCTTGGTTAGAACAGAGCACAGTACAAAACAGGTACTTCATAAATACAGTCCATTCTGGGATCAAAATTTAGAGGTAAATTCTACATTAATGTTGTAGGCAGATTCCCAAGGTGATACTGGACCCAGTTCCTCCTCTAATGTGGATTTATGGTGACCTTGGAGGGCAGTTTTAGGAATACTAGTCAACCACTGGTCATGACCCTCTTCTACAAATTTTGAAAGAAAATTTTACCAACTAGATCCCAATCACTTGTGCTTAGTAGGAGCATATGTGGGTGGTAAGGGAGAAACCTTCCCTGGGTAACATCATTCCAGAGTAGAGCAGAGTAGACAGAAGATGGCAACTCAGACCTAAGCACAGTGGCTTCTCTCTAGCCCTTTATTTTGGTATTTGGCACCATAAAAGTCCTTAGAGTGGCCTAGCTAAAAGTAGTGAGGGTGAGGCAGCTGCTAGAGATCTGACAAGCTCCTGAGAAAGGGCCTTGGGTTTGGGATTGCAGTGGCTTCCTGGTAGGCTGACTGGGTTACCCTGCACTGACTACCTTCCATGAGCACTTCTGTGACCTGACTCACATAATCTTTCTCTTACACTGATGGCAGTCATGCAACCCTCCCTAAGGAGGTTCAATAGACACATATGTACAGTGGTCTTCCTGGGTGAGAATGGAACAGTAGAATCAGAGAGTCAAACTGGTCCAACTCCTGACTTCAAACCAAGACCTCTATCTGTGGTCTAACTTGGTGTGCCAAAGCTCCACATTGGGTACAAGAGTTTCTGGAACTGACCAGTAAGGACAGAATTGAACACTGATAAGCAATTGTGGGAGAATTCAATAACTAAGTGGGCAGTCTATGTGTACATGTGGTCTGTCAGTGACAACTGGTAACAGGAATCTCAGTGCAAGAAGCCTACAGAATCCAAAAGGTGAGTGAAGGTAGGAACTTAGAGTCCTGGCTCAGGAAGATTCTCTTTTCTCTCCTGTAGGGACCATGGTACAGGGATTATTGAAGGAACTGAAGATGCTTGGAGAGGCATGCATGTCTTGACTGAGCTTAGAATAGGTTCAATGGAGAGTTACTTTAGTACTTTAAATCATAGTACCTAATTCAGCTGAACGTATCTCAGGACCCTCTCTTTTTTATTGCTAAAGGAATTTATTAAGGGTATTTACTGTACAGGGTGTGGGTGATTATATTCTCATCCTGGCTGAGCTCTGCTTCTTCAGGCCAAACTCAGGCACCAAGCCCACAGCCACTCACCCTGTCTGTGGTGGTAGAAACTAGAGCTAACAATTTAGAAAGTATCTGTCATCATTCATCTCTTCTGATATTAAAAATGGAGTATTCTGATACCATCAGCAGGTTTCAGCTAGTTCACTAGCGCATCATGGTTTACAGAACTTTCAAACACCTCTCTTCTCCTTGGCACTGGAGCCAAAACAAAATTACTTCAAATGAATCCCAAATATGATCTATTGGCTCTTTCTTTCCAGTCTGTTTCCCGTTTTCTGTGTCTTGTCTGGGAAGTGTCCACTACCCTGAGGCGTTCTTTGCAGTTACCTGATAATAGAAAGATGATTGATTAGGAGGCAGAGATGGGTACGGGGAGGGTAACCAGAGCTCAGTATCCACAGCTAAGGATGGCTACAGAGTGAAGAGTCACTGTCGAACTATCTCAGGTCAGCCTTGATTTGGGGGGCAATCTCTGGCACAGTTGCTTGGGCTGCATTCAGCTCCTTGATGGGCACCTGCTGCTGAAGTACCAGGAAAGCCACCTTCATCATGGCCTGCTAAGAATCTTGGCATGGAAGGAGGGATGCTATGCTGGCTTAAGGTAACTGATAGTGTCAGGAGGCTGGACTATGCCAGGCAAGCCTGGAACAGACTGAAAGAAAGCAACAGCTTATTTCCAGGTCTGGTGAGACGCCTAAAGAGATTGAGGTCATACTGTCCTAGTGGGAGATGTGGTACAGGCAGAGCTTCGTGGAAGTCCTAGAGCAAGTATGGTTCATTTTCTTTAGTCCAAATGAGTCTTATACAAAGCAGCTGTGGTACTTTGAATAGGTATAACCCCATAGACTCATATGTTTGAATGCTTGGCCCTATATGGAATGGCACTGTCAGGAAGTGCCCTTGTTGGAGGAAGTATGTTATTGTGGGGGCAAGCTTTGAGGTCTCCTATGCTCAAGCTATGCCCTGTGTGCCTGAGGATTAAGATGTAGAACTCTCAGCTCCTTCTCTAGTACCATGTCTGCCTGCATGCCACAGTGCTTCTCACCATGACAATGATGAACTTTAAAAACTCTAAAACTGTAAGCCAGTCCCAATGAAATGTTTTCCTTTATAAGAGTTGACATAGTCATGGTGTCTCTTCACAGTAATAAAATCCAAACTAAGACAACAGCCAAGGGTCATTCATAGAAATTCCTTGGCTTCTGGGTTCTTGGGGCCTGTATCAAACAATCTCTCTCAACTCCAACAAGATCCTTGGAACTGGGCACAGGAGGCATGTTTCTCACAGCCATGACCCATATTTTCATGTTAGTTACTTTTCTGTTGTTCTGATAAAACACTATGAGTAATGCAACTCAAGGAATCCTAGGATAAGAGCCCGTGTTTTGAAGATGTGGTAAGACTAGTAATATTAGTAATAATATTAGTAATACTATTAGTAATAGTATTAGTATTAGCATTAGCATTAGCATTAGCATTAGTATTAGTATTAGTATTAGTATTAGTATTAGTATTAGTATTGGTATTGGTATTGGTATTGGTATTGGTAGTGGTATTGGTAGTGGTAGTACTAGTAGTAATAGTAGTAGCAGCAGCAGCAGCAGCAGCAGACATATTGGAGCAGGAACAGGAAGTTACAGAGATAACTTCAAGCGGAACAAGTGCAAAATCTCTCAAAGCCTACCTTCAGTGACATACTTCCTTCAGCAAGTCACACCTCTTAAACCCCACTGTACAATACCACCACCTGGGGAGCAAATGTTCAAATGGGGACTATGGGGACACTTTTCATTCTGACACATCACATTCTGAAACAGCTTTGTCTTTACAGGCCTCCTGTTCTTAGAGTCTGAGCTGTCCCAGTCCCACACATATAATCATATCAGGGAATTGGCATGTGGGGATGCCTTGCTGCAGGCTCTATCCTTTGCTTCCAGCATTGTACTGGAAAGTGTTCTCTTGTATCTGACATACAGAGCTTCTTTGTTGAGCTTTGAGTTGGTTGGAAGCCAAGGACAGAGGGCTCCAGATTCGCAGGAACTCACCTACATCTGTCTCTCAGCAGTGATCACAAATCATGGTATGCAGGATTAGAACCAGAGCCCTTCCCTGGTACTTCCTGTCAGGCATTCAAGGACTCTACTGTTCTGTATCTACAAGTTATCATGGACTGTGGACTTGTTTCTTCCTGAAAGGATGGACCTCTGTGTAGCCGGAAATATTAAAAGTGGCACCATTCCACACTAGTGCCTGTACTCTGCCCTGGCGGTCTTGCCACCTCCGTGGCTAGCTCCATGCAGAGACCGTCCATCTTGCTGTTCTCTTGCTGTGAATTCAAAATCAAAACTCTAGAAGATTGTGATTTGTCAGTCAGATTCATGTTAGTAAATTCTCAACCCGCAAAACGCCCGCAAAATGAACTCAAAATACAGCTGACATAAACACAAGCTACACCCCTAGATGGGGCAAATGCGCTCTGCTTATTATTTAACCATATATCTAAGAAATCTCCCATACTTAATGGTTCCCAGGACTGTGTGGTTCTGGTTTCTCTTCCTCTCCTATAGGTTCCATTTTATCTCTTTCTCTCCTTCCACTCTTCTGTCTCCTTTGTCCCCTCTCTACTCATCTCTAAAATTCTCAGCCCACCTTCCTTTTCCACTGCCCAATCACAGGCTCTCATCTTATCTTGGGCCTGCCCTCATTGCATATAGACAGCAATCCACACCTCTGGCCTTAATTTGTCTTGACTTAGGATAGAGGGCTCCAGCTTCTAGAGCAAAGGTCAAGCTCCTGTTCCCTCCATCCTCAGCAGTGGCCTATGGTTTTGATTACAGCTCAGCTGACACTCTTGACTAAGTCCAGGTCTAACCTAGTCCTAGCAGTACTGTCACTGGAGCATGTGCTTCATTTAACTAGTTATATGACGATTTGTACCCCATCTGCAAAGAGGATGGGACAATGGAATGCACATTAGGACCATGAGAAGACAGACAGACCCACAAGAGTACACCTTCTTAATGTCCCCCCATAAATGCACTGCTTCTTTATCTTGGCTTCTTTACCTTATTTCTGCAAGAAAGGAAAAGAAATCAGTTTTTCAACTCCTGCCCCTTGCATCCTCACATCTGCTCCTCTAAAAAATTAGCAGAAAATGTCAGTTTGCATCCCTTCCTGCAGGTTGAACTGACAGCACTCACTTTACAAATGAAGCCCCTCGTCCTTGACTTTGAATAATGAAAAAGTCACTTGAAAACTTTCTACCCTTGACTTTGATTCTTTCTCCTGTCAGAATGATGGTGACATTAGCAAGTGTACACAGAGGGGGGCTTGGTGCCAATTAACTATTTCTCATTAGCTTAATTAGGGGACACATGTTTTTAATCACAGCTAAGAAAGTGGAATGATTGAAAAATTGATTCTGAGCTTTTGAAAGCATTACTGGAAATGCATGGAATTTAATTCTGCAGGTGTGCCTTTAGAGACATGGGGGTAGAAATAGTTCTCCATGCCTTGGTTTCCTAGAGCACGCAGGACAGGTGTCTGCATTAGAGAGAGAGACTGGATCTGGTATAGAACTGTGATTTTTTTTTTTTTTTTTTTTTTTTTTTTTTAGCTCTTGGAAGAACCAAAGTATCGCCCTCTGTTACACAAGTTCTGTGAATGGGACAACTTTTTGTTATAAATGTTTTTAATTAGCACATAAATTGGCTATATATATAATATATATATTATATATATTACATATATATATAATATATATATATATATAATATTCTTTTCCATCAGCAACTTGTTCTTCCCAGGTTCTGAGTCCACAGACCTCATGGTTGTAGAGATATGCAGGAACAGTAGTTATTTGCCCACAGCCTTGCTTTTAGTAGTGCTTGTCGCTGAATCAGCTATAAAATGTGGACTTCCTGGGTCATATGAGAAGTCTGATTTTGCAGAGGCTGGTCATACTGAAAATGGTCTGGCTTGGGACTTATAATGGGAAGATACCCATCTTTTATGGATAGCCTTTGTGGTCCATGTGGCCTCCAGAGAGCAGCTCGTTGGCATCATGTAGTTCTGCGAGTGATAGTGGAAAGACCAAGCACCATGGACAATATTGATTTATACCATTTTAGCCTCTGTAAAGTGCATAAAAATCAGGAACTTTATCCTTTAAAACCTAGGTATGCAAGTTTTACTAACTGTGATTTTAAGGAAAAGCATAGAGATTTGCCATGTGTAAGTGCAAATGTCACTGTGTGGTCCCTTGCAACATGTCTTTTCCTTGGTTGAAAAAAATAAAACAAAAAACAAAAACAAATCAAACCAGCAAACAAAAAGGTGTTTATACAATGCAGAAAATTTGCAAGAAATATTGGAAAATATGATAAAAAGAGGGAAACATTTGCACATGGTCCTAACAATTAGATATAATCACCACTGTATTTTAGTGCCCAACTTTTCATTGCACACATTTAGTATTGAAAGTGATTAGACTTTATTTCTGGCCTTTAACATACTTTTTTTTACTTACTATATCATTATCTCTCCAGATCATTAAATATTCTTATACTACAGAATTTTTTAATGACTGAATAGTATTCCAGCCCATGAATTTGCCATATTTATTGTAATGCATTATGGATATTTTAGATTTTTGTTATTACAAGCAATGATAAAGTAGCTGTTCTTAACTATAAATCTTTCCTAGTGTCAGCAATCATCTCCTTGGAATACATTTCTAGAGGTAGAATTGCTGAGTCAAAAATTATGTACATTTTTAAGACTTCTGAACATCTCATCAGGTTGTTCCACAGAGAAGTTGTTTCTTCCCATCTGTGTTCCTTCAGCATGGGGTAGGAGAGTGATCCGCTATTACTAAAAGTAAAAAGTATGACTTAGAAAATAAAGTAAAAAAAATCACAATTGCTTTAGTTGGCAATTTTGACTGTTGAGGACTACATGCATTTTAGTTCTCAACTGTATTTCTTTGGAGGGGATATGAGATCATACCACGCGTCCATTCTATGCCTGGAGTTTTCATCTTCATTTTGTTGTTCATTAGTGAGTGTTATTATGCTAGGCATCCATAAAAGAAATCTTTTCCCAGCTTGCTGCTTTCCTCCCTGTGATATACTCATTACTGTTGTTTATATATGACTTAAATATTAGGAAAATTAAATCTAGTGTTCTGTTACAGTTCCATCTTTACTATTTAGCGTTACCCGTTCTTTTCTACATTTACCAATGTTTTTACTTTTATCAAAGATAGTTTTACCTGTATATGTGTGGGAGAGTTTGCGCATGTGAGTAGAGGTGTAAGGACAGGATGTCAATTATGCTGGTGCAGGAGTCACAAGCACCTGTGAGCCACCCAGGTGGGTTCTGGGAAACTAACTTAGGCCATCTATGAGGGTTGTGATCTGTGAGCCATCTTTCCAGTTCTTCTCACATTTAGCTTCTTTTTTTTCTTTTTTTTTTTTTTAGATGTTTTCTTTATTTACATGTCATACAATATCTCCTTTCCCAGGTTCCCCTCCAAAAAAAAATTAAAATAAAATAAAAAAACAAAACAAAAACAAACCCCTGTTCCCTCCTCCTTCCCACTGTTTACCACCCAATCCTCTCCTGCTTACTGGCCCTGGCATTCCCCTACACTGGGGCATAGAACCTTCACAGGGCCAAGGGCCTCTTCTATTGATGCCTGACTTGGCCATCCTCTGCTATACAAATTCTGCTTGACCCATTAGTCCCACCATGTGTACTCTTTGGTTGGTAGTTTAGTCCCTGGGAGCTCTGAGGGTACTAGGTAGTTCATATTGTTGTTTGTCCTAAGGGGCTGCAAGCCCTTCAGTTCCTTGGGTCCTTTCTCTGGCTCCTTCATTGGGGACCCTGTACAATGAATGGTTGTGAGTCTCTAGTTCTATATTAGTCAAGTACTGTTAGAGACTCTCAGGGGACAGCTATATCTGACTATTGTCATCCAGCACTTGCTGGCATTCACAATAGTATCTGGATTTGATGATTGAATATGGGAAGGATTCCCAGGTGGAACAGTCTCTGGATTGTCCTTCCTTCAGTCTCTGCTCCATAGTTAGTCTCTACAACTCCTTCTATGGGTATTTTGTTCCCCCTTTTAAGAAGGAACGAAGTATCCACACTTTGGTCTTCCTTTTTCTTGAGTTTGCTGTGGTTTGTGGATTGTACTTTGTGTACTCCAATCTTCTGGGCTAATATCCACTTATCAGAGAATGCATACTATGTGTGTTCTTTTGTGACTGGGTTACCTCACTGAGGATGATATTCTCCAGATCCATCCATTTCCCCAAGAATTTCATAAATTCATTGTTAATTGATTGATGAGTAGTACTCCATTGTGTAGATGTACCACATTTTCTGTATCCATTCCTCTGTTGAGGGACATCTGGGTGGTTTCCAGTTCCTGGCTATTATAAATAAGGCTGCTATGAACATGGTGGAGCATGTGTTCTTATTACATGTTGGAGCATCTTCTGGGTATATGCCCAGGAGTGGTATAGCTGGGTCCTCTGGTAGAATTATGTCCAATTTCTGGAGGAACTGCCAAACTGATTTCCAGAGTGGTTGTACCAGCTTGCAATCCCATCAGCAATAAAGGAGTGTTTCTCTTTCTCCACAACCTCTCCAGCATCTGCTGTCACCTGAGTTTTTTATCCTAGCCATTCTGACTGGTGTGAGGTGGAATCTCAGGATTGTTTTGAATTTTATTGAGTATTTTTGCATCGATACTCATAAGGGAAACTGGTCTGAAGTTTTCTTTCTTTGTTAGGTCTTTGTGTGGTTTAGGTATAAGAGTAATTGTGGCTTCATAGAATGAATTGGGTAGACTACCTTCTGTTTCTATTTTGTGGAATAGTTTGAGGAGTATTGGTATTATTATCTTCTTTGAAGGTCTGATAAAACTCTATACTAAACCCATCTGGTCCAGGGCTTTTTTGGTTGGGAGACTAATAATGACTGTTTCTATTTCATTAGCGGATGGGACTGTTTGGATCATTGATTTGATCTTGTTTTAACTTTGGTACCTGGTATCTGTCTAGAAAATTGTCCATTTCATCCAGGTTTTCCAGTTCTGTTGAGTATAGGCTTTTGTAGTAGGATCTCATGATTTTTTGTATTTCCTCAGTGTCTGTTGTTATGTCTCCTTTTTCATTTCTGATTTTTTAAATTAGGATAATGTCGCTGTGCCCTCTAGTTAGTCTGGCTAAGGGTTTATCTATTTTGTTGATTTTTTCAAAGAACCAGCTCCTGGTTTGGTTAATTCTTTGTATAGTTCTTTTTGTTTCTATTTGGTTGATTTCAGCCCCGAGTTTGATTATTTCCTGCCTTTGATTCCTCTTGGGTGAATTTGCTTCTTCTTGTTCTAGAGCTTTCAGATGTGCTGTCAAATTGCTGGTGTATGCTCTCTCCAGTTTCTTTTTGGAGGCATTTAAAGCTATTAGGACTGCTTTCTTTGTGTCCCATAAGTTTGGGTATGTTGTGGCTTCATTTTCATTAAACTCTAGAAAGTCTTTAATTTCTTTCTTTATTTCTTCCTTGACCAAGTTATCATTGAGTAGAGTGTTGTTAAACTTCCACGTGTATGTGGGCATTCTATTGTTTATGTTTTTATTAAGGAGGAGCCTTAGTCCATGATGATCTGATATGCAAGGAATTATTTCAGTCTTCTTGTATCTGTTGAGGCCTGATTTGTGGCCAATCATATGGTCAATTTTGGAGAAGATACCATGAGGTACCGAGAAGTTATATCCTTTTGCTTTAGGATAAAAAAGTTCTATAGATATCTGTTAAATCCATCTGTTTCATAACTTCTGTTAATCTCACTGTGTCTTTGTTTAGTTTCTCTTTCCATGATCTGTCCATTGTAGAGAGTGGGATGTTGAAATCTCCCACTATTATTGTGTGCGATACAATGTGTGCTTTGAGCTTTAGTAAAGTTTCTTTTATGAATGTAGATGCCCTTGCATTTGGAGCATAGAGGTTCAGAATTGAGAGTTCATCTTGGTAGATCATACATTTGATGAGAATGAAGAGTTCCTCCTTATCTTTTTTGATCACTTTAGGGTGAAAGTTGATTTTATATGATATTAGAATGGCTACTCCAGCTTTTTTCTTGGGACCATTGGCTTG
>JADRCD010190854.1:0-10942 GCA_019843815.1 Montemys delectorum | reverse complement strand
TCATTTAATGAAGAGCCACAGATGTAGAATTTACAAAGAGGATGGATATATTGTCTTAGAAATATAATATAGAGTTAAATTCAAAGGGGCATCCAATAAGCTTATAAAATAATTTAGTACCTAATACCTGTCTTAGTCAGAGTTTCTGTTGCTGCAGTGAAACACCATGACCAAGAAGCAAATTGGGAAGAAACGATTTATTCAGCTTGAACTCCCATGCTGCCCTTCATCACCAAAGGAAGCCAGGACTGGAACTCACACAGGGCAGGACCTGGAGGCAGGAGCTGATACAAAGGCTATAGAGGGATGCTGCTTACTAGATTGCTTCTCCTGATTTGCTCAGGAAGCCTCCTTATAGAACCCAGGACTACTGTCCCAGGGATGGCACCACTCCCAATAGGCTGGGCCCTTCCCTACTTGATCACTAATTGAGAAAATGCCTTACAACTGGATCTCATAGAGGCATCTCCTCGAGGGAGGCTCCTTTCTATGTGATAATTCCACCTTGAGTGAAGTTGACACACAAAGCCAGACAATAAAATACCTCTTAAAATATAATTGTCTTCACCAATATTAGGTAACAGTGGTTCTCTTTTTGCTCCCCAAATGTGGTGGCTTGAATATGCTTGGCCTAGGGAATGACACTATTATGAGGTGTGGCCTTGTTGAAGTAAGTATGAACTTGTTGAAGGAAATATGTCTGTGCAGGGGTGGGCAAAGAAACTTCTTCAGTTTGTCTTCGGAAAGAGATACAGAACTCTCAGTTCTTTCTCCAGCACCATGCCTTCCTGGATGCTGTCATGCTTCCTGCCTTGATGATCATGGACTGAACCTCTGAACCTGTAAGCCAGCCCCAATTATGTGTTGTCTTTTATAAGAGTTACATTGGTCATGTTGTCTGTTTATAGCAATTAAAACCCTAACTAAGACCACAAAATTCAAAACTGGCGAGCTAAGAACCTTTGGAAACTGTGCATTAGTTTGAGAGAGCTCTGACTAACAGGATGCTCTCTGCCTTGTGTTTTAAGACACATTTGTAGAAAGAGATATTCTACAATGAAGACACACAGACAGGGTTGTTGAATAGTGGCCCTTACTACATATGTCTGGGACAGTGAATGACAGAGCATTGGGCAGAGAATTTAACTACAGCTGCATGAAACTTTACATGACCTGTTGAGAAAGTCTCAATGGCCCGTTAACGTTGTCCTGGTCCAGATGAGCTAAGACAGGAGGATGTTCTATGTCCATCATTAAGCAACCATTAGACTTAGGCTGCCTCTAGGTTGGAGGCAGGTTCTTAAGGACAGTTCTTTTCAGTTGAACATAGCTCCTATGTAGCCTCCGTTCCTCAGAGCTTCAAGTATCTTGATTATGAAGGTAGGGGTAACGTTTAGTGGCCATTACTAGTCTAAAAACTTCCTCTTAAGTTCCTCTTGTCTAACATTAAGAGTTAAACTTTAATAGCTCTCTTGTATTTGGCTCTTCAAAGTGCTCAAGTTTCTCACATAGATGCAATCCTAAGGACACAGTTACACAATTCCTTTTATGTGATGAAGTAAAAAAAAAAATTAAATGGATTACTTTGATATATATTTAGTTCACAGTGTATAATAAAACAATGGTTATTTCATGCTTGTGTTTATTTCAAGATAGCTTCCTGGACTTGGAATATATCCAGACTGTTGGCATTAAAACAGAATTTTCCCTCCAACAGACCACCCTAAAGCTTCTTTGGACATTCTAAAATCACACTGCTTAAAATAGTTCATCCTACAATTAATTAACCCAAGTATGGTAGTAAATTGTGCTATTCTGTCTTTGCATAAGGAGAAATAATCTAGAAGCAGGAAAGGTTGATTTGGCCATTTGCCTTCTGCAATCAAAGCTGGCTTCATCCCTGTACATCTCAAGAAGAGGCAGAATGTTAACTTCTAGGGAAGGAAATTAAAAAGCTGTGGCAGGGCTGCTCACCTCCTAGCTGCTAGGTATTAAAGAACCAGAACAAAGAGGAAGCCATGGGCAAAATACCCCTATGAATCCACAGACAAAATATACTTTTGAAGCTAGGTGCTTTGTGACTATCCTTGTCCAATTATGCTCCACTTTCTAAATAGTCCAACAATTCCCAGTTAAATATTAAAGCACAATGGTTGAACACATTGATGATATTAGATTATGTGCGATCCAGTTGCAGCCCAAAGCCCCACCTCTGGGTACAGCTGCACTCTGAACCAAACTTTAAGTAATGAATCTTTAGAAACCTGTCAGATCTAGATGCTACCCCAAAGATTATCCATATTTCCTCTCACATTTTCTCTATTTCATATTATGACCTTATTCAGATCATGAAGGCATTTAAGATTCCTGAACATAGAAACACATTTCTTAAAAATGTTAATCAAATTTCTTTCTGATAAATCAGGGCTTTCTAAATATTGCTGTCTTTTTCTCTACCTACAGCACCTTCTAGAATATAGTAGCTATTAGCTGTATTTTAATGAATAGAGAAAATTTATCCAGCTTTAAAGATGATTGGGCTATGTCAGAGTATGATGAACCACCCGGAAATTTCTATTACAGAATGTGACTTTGTAACTGTTACTCTCTGGCGTTAGATCAGAGAAGTGATGAGATATAACGAAGACAAAACTGTTTGAGGGTTTCATAATTCTGGACTTATTTGTTTCAATTCCCTTGAAACTTTCTCTGTGCAAGGAAGCATCTTTGTTAACTGGCTCCCACGTGATTCTAAGGAGTGATGAGAAAGTCCAAGCCGACACCTCACTCTTAATTACATTGATGCAGTCTTACACAAAGAGGACCACTAGCTATCAATCAACTTCACCTACTTCTGGGCTCTGGAAAAACTCATCTCAGCTGGTTTTTGTTTCTTTGGGTTTTTTTTTTTTCACTTTCTTTGATAAGTGTCTTCCTTTTAGTGATTAGGCTTACACGAGCCATCTTTACAGAATGAATTGCTTCCATGATGTAGCTCACCAGTGCTTTTGTTCCTGTTCTTTTACTACAAAGAGAAACATATTATGATCAATATCCTCTTTATGAGAAGAGATTAATTCCTAGCCACTAAAGCATCAGGTAGGAGCTTTCAAAGTCAGAGAATCAAATAGCCTTTTCTACCTGCCAAACTTAAAGGAGTAGCCAAGCCTCCATACTCTCATTCATCCTGATTATCTGTTTTAATTACAGCATAGTTTTTTGTTATTGCTGCAAAGTACATAAGAAATTCTCAATGCTAAGCAACCCAGTGATAGGGGACAGTAGGAAGGTAGAAGCTGCTTTTTGGTTAGTAACCTTGCATTCCATAAACTTCCAATAAATACTTGAAGACCCATGTAAGCTAAGATGAACTTTTGCAGTTAATGGTATAAGAACTTGACATTGCAGTGACCTCTTGCTATTTGAAAGATTATTGGATCGAACTAAAAGCAAACATTTTTTTTTCCAGCATGGCAAGCAATGTCTTCATTTGTAAATATTTGTTCAAGGTCACTCTAAAGGATTCTTACCCCCATTTTATAAATTAGAGTCGAGACACAGTGAAGTCAAATGAAGTTTTTCAAAGTCACCCATCTACCAAGGTACCATCTGGATGGGAACTCAAATGGTCTAATACCAAGACAAAAGTGTTTGATAATGAACAGACACTGCATTTTCCTCCCAACATGATGCTCATTGCATGATTAAGAAAAAATAAACAATAGAAAATTATTCATAACTTCCTAAAGAATGAGAACTGATTATATATATATATATATATATATATATATATATATATATATATATATCTTATGACTTACATGGTGCTTTAGCCTGGTCATGCTACAGTGGCAATCTCCAGTGATAGAGTACATGGTAGCTACTCAGGCCACAAGGCTGAATACTTCATTTTCCCCCAACTGAGTGAGCTGCAAGTACAAATTTCTCTTCAAATCTCATTTCTATTCAAGTCTATGACGTTGTCAGGGTTGAAGAACATGCACTAAAGGCATGGGTATGTTTCAGAATGACGACTGCTTCTGCCTCATTATAAGCCATAGATGACAATAAATTGAAAAGCTCAGCTGAAAATCCACAAAAGCACAAGGGGATTATCCCTCTATTTTTCAGCTTTGAATATCACACTATAATATATTATCAAAGGTTGGGAAATGTCTCTGAAGTTAAGAGCACATACTGCTCTTGCAAAGGACCCAGGCTTGGTTATAAACACCTACATCGGGCAACAACTGTCATTTATAACTCCAAATCCAGAAGATCTGATGCCTTCTCTGGCTTCCATAGAGTCTTGTACTTATATGCAATACTCAAGTTCAGACACACACCACACTCACACACACACTTAAAAATAAACTAGAATCAGCACTTTAAAGTCTTTCTGGGGTCGCTAGCTCACTTCCTTTCTTGAGAGTTCCTTTTACAGTTTGAAAGAAGCTGCCCATTTTCACTCAATGCCTGACTTAAAAACTATACTTTTTTCTCCATCATCTTCTGATAGCTGAGAAATTTTTTCTTAACCTGCACTATACTTTTCTCTTAAATACTAATACTAAGAGAAAAATTTAACATGCAAAACCTAAGTAATATATTAAAATATAAAATATACTATAGTGAATCTGTTATATATAAGTCATGTGTCTAAATAATTTATAATTTTAATGAATTTATCTTATGTTATATATACCTGTATAACATTAACTATATTATGAATAAATAGAACATAGATGATAGGCAAATGATAAATATATGATAGAATAGAATAGATAGATAAATAGATAGACAGACAGACAGACAGATAGATAGATATTTGAAATAAAGGTTGAAATAAACATAATGATCTCTAAACTCAAGCATGAATAAATGCTAATATCATACAGTTTGTTTAAACTCTCAGTCACAAACCTAATGGGGAGGATTCACCTGGGTACTGATAAACATGCAGGTGGAGTTTTTAGGGAGTAATACTCTGCAAAGACAGCCTTAGCAATGCCAACTTTTCAGTGAGGTGTCCCTTCCCCAGTAAAGAATGGGAAAGAAAGCCTTAAGCAGTCATATGGAAAACACCTGATACCATGACAGTCTTATAAATTTCTTTCTTTTATGAAAAATAGCGATATAATTCTTCAAATCCTCAACAGATTCACTATTATGGCATGATAATCCATCTGTAACTAAAAATGTTGACACTCGTCTTATATTGCCATAGTTCTTAAAGTAAAAATTAAGCAAATAAAATGAGCATTATTTTGACATATTATAAATGTGAGGTTTTTTTAAAACAGTAATTTTAGCCACATAGCTACACAGATTCTGTGATATTGAATGAAAGGGAGATCTTGAATTACTAATGGGTCTCAAAAGACATTCTTAACTTAAAAAAATGTTTCTGTTACAACAGATTTTGTATTTGACCTCACCTTCCTCTTTCAACTTCACTTCATATAGATAAATATTCCAAGCCATACTCTGAAAACATAGCATCTTAAGATTTACAGTTCCTGGAAGATGGCTTACTGGGTAAAATTCTCACCCGATAACCATGAGGACTTGGGTCCACATGCCCAGAATCCACATAGAGCCACTCATGTCTAAAATCCAAGCACTCCTATGGCAAGACAAGAGGGAGAAACATGCAAGTCTGTGAAAGCTCATAGGACAGCAAGCTGTCAATACACAGTGGCAAACCACAAACCTTATCTCAAGTAAAATAGAAGGCAAGGAAAATACTCAAGGCTATTCTCTGGCCTAAACAGGTTCACTATGGTCCTCATAAACCCACATTCACACACACACACACACACACACACACACACACACACACACACCATACATAACAGGTGTGTTTGCACAGACTGAAGGAAATACGAATTCTAGAAAACACTGCAAGCTCACAATGAGTCTCTACTCAACAATTTGCTTCATTTTTTTCAATTATGTGTCTGAGCACACTCCTATTCCCTATTTTAATTTGGCTAAGAACTGCACTGTTTTTGAAAAATTGATAGTTGTTATTTTCAAATAGCCTTGCCCCTACCCATTTCTAGCTTTATGGCTAAGTGAGGATCCTAATTTTAACTTCAATTCTTTGAAATAGAGCTTGTGTTTGCTCCTCTGCTTCATAGTAAGTCAGGAATGAAGATTTCTTTCCAAGTTAAACATTTTTAAGAAAACTTTTGGAATGGTGAGTTGTCTCTGTGGGTAATGGTTTGTGACACTCAAAATGGGTGACCTGAATTCACTTCAAAGCCCTTGGACTGGTGTTAAGAAAGGACAGGTTTGACAAACTTATTCTCCAAGCTCCACATTCATAATACAGCATGTGTGCACATGTGCATGTATGCATACATGCACACATGCACAAGTACGTATACACAGAACAGGCACATATAAAATAACAGTAAATATTTTATATAAAATAACTCTCAAGAAGAATTCATGAATTGCCATAGCAGTTGCTGACAGTATTTCTCCCCCTGCGTGTCAGCAAGATAATCCACAAGGGCAAGCTGTACAACCCCCATTATCATAAGTATAATAGAGAACAACATAGAACAGTCTAGTATCTGATGTCCGAATATCCCCTTTCTTCTTTGGCATCAAACAGTCTAGATTATGTTCCATGTTAAAAACAAAAAACAAAAGCAAAGCAAAACAACAACAAAAGACCCAGGGTTTTTCATTACACTTTTGTTTCTAATCCAGTGCTGGGATTCTGTCTGGAAAAAAAATATAATGTACATATTAAGTGTTTTCAAATTCCTATCACACTTTTGAAAGTTTCCCTTCACAATCTCTTTATAGAAGAAAAGCCATTGACATATCAATGTTTATCTAACTATATTTTTATTGGTGGTGAGGTAAGTAATTCCATTTCCCAGATTTCTACAGCTTGCTAGGCTGAGAGTTCAGAAAAGTTTCCTTGGCTGTGGTGTGGAGAGCAAGTGTGTATGTTTGCCCACTCCCCCTGACCCAGTTTATTTCTTTAATATAAAAAATTGAATGAAAAGCTTATTGGTATACTAATGTCAACTAACAGAACAGGGTGTTGAGAATAGCTCAGAGAAGCTGAATCCCAATGAGCAGTCATCAGACATTCGTTAAGGGAACTCATTAACTATAGCTCAGATCAGTAGCAAGTGGGAAGCAGAGATGTTTATCTTTTTATTAAGTAGCTGAATATTGACTCTGTCATTGACAAGATCGAAAGGCCTCTAAAGGCTTGAGTGGCCTGCTATACACATACTCTAGGAGTATGTGTATACTCCTAGCTAGCCCATCAAGGTAGCATATGTTCCTCTATTCCATGAGTTCTAGACACAGTACAATAAACAGACCAGATAGCTGGATCTATATAAGACCTGGATATCAAACACTTAAAGAGACGCACTACCTTTATGTGTTTGTCTATATATTTGAGTCTGTGTATTGTGCATGTTGGTGTGGGTGAGAGTGTGTGAGCCCTTGAACATGAAATTATAGTTAGGTGTGAGCTGCCCAACTTAGGTGCTAAGAAGCAAATTGTGATCCCCATGACTGAACAACAAATCCTCTTTAGTATAGTCCCACCACTACAAAATGTATGAAATCACAGAAAAATAACCTTTGAATAAATATAGAAGAAATAAATACAATTTAAAAATAGAACACTGAATTTATAACTACATATTAGAAAGACTATCACATCTTTACAAATGATGACGAGAAATTGTAGAAACTGAACACACAACTTAAAATTATCTGATCATTCCTGAATGTACCATTCTAGTTTACTAGTATTTGCTGTACATTGCCTCTGTCTCAAGTCATGTTTGGAGTCTTATGCTTTAGCAGGAAACCTGAGAAATCAGCAATGCACTTTAATTTGTCTTTCTTTCCAGTGGACAAGGATACAGCAATACAACATAACCAATATATTCCTGTCACCCTTCTCCATCTGAAACCTACTTAATTTTAAAAGGGGAGGAGAGGCTCAAGAGATGGCTCAGTGATTAAGAGTGCTTGCTGTTCTTTCAGAGGACCAACGTCTGGTGACATGCAACCACCTGTAACTCTAGATTCAGGTGATCCAATTCTCTATATTTTCTCTGTGTAAGCAAGTGCATGTGCACACACACACACACACACATGTGTACAAGAACACATACACACACAAGCTTAAAAATAAAATGAGCAAATACAAAATGGGGAAAATAATTAGAAAGACACTGGAACAAATAAATAGAAAACCAGAAAAATAGAACATGTTCATTGATGGAGAACAGTTTTGGGTTGGCAGACATCTCCGTGAGTAGGCCCCTAGCTTAGAGGATTCACAGAAGGTTCTATGCCCCGGTGTAGGGGAATGCCAGGGTTAGGAAATGGGAGAGGGTGGGTTGGTGAGCAGGTGGAGGGGAGAGGGAACAGGGTTTTGTTTTTGTTTTTGTTTTTTATTTTATTTTTTTATTTTTTCAGAGGGTAAACTTGGAAAGGAGATATCATATGACATGTAAATAAAGAAAATATCTACTAAAAATTATTTTTAAAAAAGGAAGAAGGTGATTTTTTAAGGATGACAATTAATATATTAGTGACATCTGTTAGTAGATATTTTTATTCCATCCTTCAACTTCTTGAACCTGTGTATTTTTGAGGTTTAACTTTGTGATTTAATGTTAAATACCTTTTGTGCATTTTATATCAATTAAATCTTACCAGCTGACTTCATATGGTGTAAATAAAGTATCACAAATTAATAACAGGAAAAAAAGGATTCACAGAGCAGGCATTTGTCAGCAATGAGTTATCAATTCCATCCTAAATGACAGTGGGTTCCTTTCCTAAATATTCTTAAAGCCACTGGAAACCAGAGAATTGAGCAAAGATGGACAAAAGAGAAAGTGTGAAGGTTTTCCACCTCTTGGAGAAGTGAGCCATTAGAATATTAGATGAAAAAGGAAAAGGGACTCCGGAATCAGCAATGCATAACTTTAGTCACACAAGCAGCATTTGCTAAATCCCATATTACTTTTGCAATCAGCATCTCAGTTACATTTGACAAAGCAGCTAAGGAATCAATCCCTCAGGGCCACTTTTTCTCTTGACTCTCTTGGAAAGTCAAATGTACTTTATTGAACTCCTATTTCATTTTTTCTCAGTCTGTGTGTGGTGGTTTGACTAAAAATGGCGCCCATAGGCCCATAAGGAGTGGTAGTATTAAGGGTTGAGGAGTTTTTGAAATATTTGTGGCCTTGTTAGAGGAAATGTATCACTGGAGGTGGAGTTTGAATTTTCAGATGCTCAAGCCAGGGGTAGTGTCTCCCTTCTTTCTTGCTGTCAACTGATTTGGATATACAACTCACAGCTACCTCTCCAGCACCATGTCTGCCTATGTTCTATCATGCTTCCCACCACGATGATAATAGGACGATCATCTGAAACTGTTCATCAGCCTCAATTAAACACTTTCTTTTATGAGAGTTGCTGTGGTCATGGGGTATCTTCATAACAATAAAAGGCTAAGACACTTGTTTCCTAATCTTTTTCTTCATTGGTCTTTAAATGTTGGGTGAACAAGTGTCTGGCCCACAGTCATTTCCTTGTGACTATCAGCACGCCCTCCTTGAATGTCACCAACTAGTAAACTTTAAGCCACTCAAAAATATATCTGAACTCCCTAATGTCTTCCTTGAAAACTTGGCTGACAACTGCTTTTCACTTTACAGCTCTACTTGGCTGTCTAATAGCTAAAACTACACATGATAAAATCCCAAAGAAAAAAAAGGGAAAAAAATGAGTTTATGTGGGACTGTGAGCACAGACAGCCTGGTCCCCAGTTGAGCACAGGCTTGAACCCTGGTGACCAGGTAGGCTGTGACTTCTGCCTATGAGGGATGGCAAGTGTTCAACCATGTCCCATGGACCCCTGGCTCCTGTCGCAGCTACAGTCTCCCATAGCCCCCCGAGCAGAGAGTTGTGTGGCCATTAGTCACACAGAAAATGCCCCAAGCTCTTGGAATTATGTCTGAACTCCACCCCCACAGTTACCTAGCAACAGCCAGGTAGGCCTTGCCCACTATAAAAGGAGCTGCTTGCTCTCTTGCTCTTACTTTTTTGTCTACCTCTCTTGCTCCCCCTCTTTCCGCATTCCCTTATTCTGCTTCCCCATGGCCATGGCTGACCTCTGCTTCTCTGCCCTCGGCCTCTACTTCTCTACTCTTCTCCCTCTCTCTGCCCATCTAACAATAAATGCCTTAAAACCATGGACTGCCTTTTCTCATTCGGATCTGCTGTGTTGGAGCAATGGAGCAGGTCTTCCCCTTCCACCGGGAGGCCTCCCTGAGTTCTAGCCATTGCTGCCAGCCAACCCAAGCTAAGCTGCCCTAGGGATCCATCTGGAGCACTCTCCTCCCTGCCCTTTTCCCTTTAGCCCTGGGTCAGAGCCAGCCCTGTGGGACCCCCTACTCTGTTCTCAGCTTTTCCACAGCATCCAGCAGCATCTGAGGTGTCTGAGAGTGAGAACTTGCCCCAGGACCCCTGAGCCGACTCCTGGCAGTTCTGCAGGGACCTCAAACTGCACCTTCCCCACCCCCAGAGTGGGTCCTGTGACTTCTCACAGCTCCACACCCAACTTGGAGTGGCAGCATGGGGTCTGCAGACCAGTCAAACTTCCCTTGTCGGCCTCCATGAGAGGTCCTAGCCCTGTGGCAGACTGGACACAGGACCCCATTTTGACCCACAAGTTTGCAGTTTGCAATCTCTCTCATGCTTCCATATTCCCCAGAGGAAAGATGACATTGTAAAGCAAATTCGATTGTTCAGGACAAATGCATATTTGTTTTTACTGTACATACTGTAGTTTTCATATACGTATAGACAAGGTAGATGGAATATTGAAATGAACCCCATTGTTGAACTGGATCAGCAATATTGATATGAACTTATG
>JADRCD010190853.1:0-17256 GCA_019843815.1 Montemys delectorum | reverse complement strand
TTCGGTGATAGATTACATATGCTTGATTAGCCTTAAGTTTTTAAAAATTAATGAGCAAAAAAATCTATGTCAAAAGGCATTAGATTGTAGGAAAAAAAAATACTAAACCAGCCTGTTTATTTTAAGGGTATTCTAACATCGGAATGGAAAACAGGAGATATTTTATGCTGGGAGAGAGGTTATTCTTATATTTCCATAGACAAAGAAAAGCTATGGGTTTCTTCCAAGTTGATAAAAACCAGACATGACAAAGGGAGACCCCCTGAAGACCTTGGCTATGGACAAGAACAAAGAGATTGAAAAGATCAACAAGATAGGTCATGTATGTGGGTGATATATGTCTCTGTACACAGAGAGCTCTGGACCAACTGAGACTTAAATGTCTATATACTGCCAATAAAACTTGTTGGGTACAACATCTCATGACTTATTACATATCATCATCTCCAAGATAGCAATAGCATAAATACAAATTTATCTGGTAGTTTGATTATATGATAAAGTAACCTCTAAAGAAAGGCAGTTTTCTTTTTTTATTGATCTTCCATAACTGATCTCTGCTCCCTAAATGTTCCATATAAATGTCTTTACAGAACTATATGTTGCCTGTAAGGTTTGTATATTGCAAAATAGAAGGAGAGAACAATAGCTCTGACAAGATTCATACTCTGGAATGCTGAGATTCAGGGTCCTATCATTCCAGCCCTTTGCTTAATCTTACCTCAATTACATTGAAGCTGTTCCCTCTAAAGACTTGCCACCAGGACATTTCCAGAAGAGTTAGCTCCCCTATCCAGCCTTTCAGAATGTTACAGCTAAGCCATGAACTTTCTCAGCAAATGATGCTAGCTAGCTCTCCTTTGAGAAAACCAATTTTCCTATTTCCCTTTAGGGGGCCCAAATTATTCACCCCAATTCAGCTAGAATCAAACAAAAAAGATCATCATTCTAGCCCCTTACATTGGGATAAATGGTTCTACCTATTTATGAATTATAAATATGTTGTCATTTTAAGGGATAACCTTCAAATGTAACTTTGGACAGAGAAGAAACTAGAGAGCTCCAGCTAAGGGATTTCTCCCTTTCCTCTCCTGTTCTCTATCTTTCCTTCTTAGGTAAATGGGAGGGGTGGAAGGCAAAAGGGAAGATATAGTAATATTGTAGAAATTATAGAAAAGACAAATAGAAATAGGATGTTAGATTTATTCTTAAACAAAACATAATATACCTACAATCTTACATTGGTAGAAATTGATGTAATTGATACAAATTAAAGTTATAATTTTTACATTAGTATAATATAGATTTAAGGTTCTCATTGATATATATCTTTGCATATTGATACAAAATTTGAAATGAATATTGTTACTCTTAGATAGACATTGCGCCTATACAACTCATTTAAGGAAACAAGGCTTTGACTCAGTGCTTTTATAGCTGCTATTACAAACTCTTTAGGATGACTAAGCAGCACAAGTTAAGGGCAGATAGTAAACTCATGGTTATATTAGACTCTGATTTAATTATAATAAAGTTTTCAATATTATTTAATTAGAAATAGCTAAGAATAATCAAGTTTAACAGTTTAGATATACATATATATGTAGTCTTCAAATCCCCTTCATGGTTCAAAAAAGATATCGAGCATCATTACCTCCAGGTGAGGTTGCTTATTGTGGCAATGTAGCTACTGGGCAGAAATTGCCTATATCATCTTTAGACAAAATACTGTCCAAATGAACAAACAGATGTGAGATAGTCAACTGCTAGGCTCTGCCAAAACAGGGTAAACTGGGCCTTCATATTTCCTGCTTCACATAAGGTCTACCAGATGGTTCTGGAGCAAAGGCTGAAGATAGATGCACCAACATTGTAAGAAATTACGGGCTAGCAAGGTAGTCAGCTTTCTCTAAAATTTGTGTAAGTTTTGGAAGCTGTGTTTTGTGCTTCCTATATATTCAGGTAATATTAATTCATTCTTTGATTCTGACAGGCATGGAGATTAGTTATAATCTCCTAATCAAACTTAATAACACTGAGGAAGATGATATAGATTTGAAAGAATGGTTTTCAGAAGATAATACAAGTTAAAATCAATCAAAATATAAATCAAGTAGAGAACTGTAAACTCTTTAAGTTAGGATAGATGATACTTTATCTAAATTGGCAAATATTATGGACTGGATACTACATATATATCATATTTCATAACTTAATTAATTGTTATGGTTGTACCCAATTTATATCTGAGAGAGAGGAGCTTTTTTTATTGGACAAAAAGGGGGAAATGTGGGTTATCCTGATGCTGTTGTTCTAGCATCTGTTTTACGTCTTGTCTGTAACCTTCATCCTCCTTTCTCTGTTGCTTATCTTGACATATAAATCTCTATATCTTTAGTTCCAGTGTTTTCTCTAGGCCATGTTGCCAGATCTTAAATTTTTCTATCTGTTTTCCACGTTCTATAAACTCCTGTATCTTTTGTTTGGGCACTGCTTTTATGATTTTAATTTCTCTTTATGTTGTAATTCTCATGTTGTAGCCTCTATCTTATTTTGGCTTATTAGTTTTAGTAAACCATCCTCTTGACTCTACTTCCAATTTTTTTTTTGTTATCTTTTGTTGTTTAGTTTGCTCTATGAAATTTTGTATCTTTTATTTTAGTATCTTTTCCAATGTTTACTTTAACTCTTTTTCTAAGGGTCATAAGTTTATATCTAGGGCCTGTCTCTTAAGAAGATAGAGTAAATTAAGCTACTCAGTATTGTACTAATTATAATTGACAAGGTGTCAATTTTCTTTAAATCTATCCATGTCAAACTATTTAAAATATCATCTCATAAAATCCAAAATGTATTTATTGTGTTTCTCATCTTTAAGTATGTAAAAATTATCTTGTTACCTGATTTGTAGCTTGTTGTATCTTTGTCTTTCTTTGCTGTTCAACTCAAGGCATTTTAGTTCACTTTTGGACAGTCTTGTCTTTGGTGGCCTGTGGCATTTGTGCATCAAACTGCTCCCAGTTGGTAGAGTCAATTTGGCAGGTCTGTGTCCTGTTTAGACCTGGGGGAATATGGGGTAAGTGAGCATGGGAAAGGTCCGTCAGGGGGAGATGACCAGATCAGCCCACTTTGCCCGTGAGAAGGCTTTAAAGGTCAATTATTGTTTTTCCAGTTGTTAAATCTCAGCTGTGAAGGACATTCTACAGGCAATTGCTCCCCAGAGTTTTCGGTCCTTCTTTTAGGCTCTGGGAACTCCCAACAGTATTGTGGCTTGGGGAAGGAGCTTCTCAGTAGCTCTATGTAAACCCCTTAAACCCATTTAGCATTTAATTGGCAACTTGTTGTAGCTTTAGAGTATTTATTTAGGGGTGTGAGGGAGGTAGACTTTTATCTCAGGTTAGTTGGGTTCTAAGCCTCATATTAGGCGTCAATTGCTGTAGAAAGTTTTAGCCCCAGTAAACCCATGTAAAGCACACACACTCTAATTATTATATTTATAAGCTATAAGCCTAGATTGAGCAGCTCTATCACCATGCCGAGAGACTTCCTTCCTAGGATACCCTTGGTACTTACAATTTCCCCACATGGTTTTGTTTTATCTTTTCTTCCTCCTCCTCTCTCTTCCTCCCTCTCTTCCTTTTTCTCTCTTTTAGACCTCTCATCCTACCTTTTCCTTCCTCTGCCAAGTCATAGGCTGTAGCCTTTATTTGAGCAATAAAAATGGACAAAGGATTCATATACTGTCACCTGGGTATATGAGTGACTGTTTTTCAGAGGGCAGACCCTCCTGAGGAAACAAAATTATTATCAAAATACCATATGAAGACAACCCAAAGCAGGGCACTTTTATCATCAGCTGTAAAATGCACTATTACCAGTCTAAGAAAATAGATGTATTCCTTGGTACAAATGTTGTTTTATGTAACAGGTTGATTTCTATACAAAGATAATAAGGAAACACATTATGAAATTTGTTTACAATGAAGAGTGTCTTGATTTCTAACAGTCACATCTCACATACTTACCTGCATAAAACAGAGCTGCTCATTGAGTGACATCATTTTGCTGAAACCAGAATGCTAGTGATCCAAGAGATAAGCAATGATGATTTTCAAGATTTTTCAATGTGCTTACATCCTTTAAGCCAAGGCAACATTTCATCTAACAGGAAACAGTTCTGACGTATACGTTCTTCATTACCCTTTACCAGAAGAGAATTCCATTCTTAAAGCATTATTTGAATAAAGTTTATATAAAACCATCCCTTCTGAATTAATTTAGGCACATAGGCTGCAAATGTCAAAGTCAGAAAAAAATAGTACAAAAGATACTAATTCATAATAGCTCTCAACAGATCCAGTCAATATCGATTCACAAGACTAAAGCTTACTGTAGTCTGAGGTCACAATGAGTGTGGTTCTACCACATGGTCAGATTCCCAGTACAGTAACTGCATCGCACGATGGGGAATCAAAGGAGAAATCTTAGTGAGTACTTTCAAGATGCCTTTAAAATAATTCTTATTAATTTGGTTCTTTGACAAGTTGAGACAAATATACAGATTATTCTGTGTGTTTTTGGACCAATGAATAATGTGCTGTTGTGCAAGCTGAGAATCTCAGTTTGACCCTGGAACCCACATAAAGTTGGAAAGAAAGACTTAATGTCACGAAGTTGTCCTCTGACTATCCCCCTCACAATGCATCATACATCATACACTGCTAGGAAATAACATTAGAAGTAAGAACAAGAGTGTTCTGCTTACATCCTCTTTAATATCCCTCCCATTCTATTATGTCGTCCCCGAGTTCCTACCCCATGTTTGTACAGGTTTTTGAGACTCATTGAATTTAACCAGGGTTGTTATTATGACCATGAATCTAGAAATCTTCATTGACTATATAGCTGAAGACAGTGACTCTCTCCGGGATCTACCACCTGTCTGTAGTTCAGCAGGGAGGCATAAGACCCAAGAGCCCTCACAACCCATGCCTGACTCTGGACAGACTCAGTCTTATGTTCCCACTGCTGTCTGTGGTGAGCTTATGATTGCACTGGATGTGCACACATGGCCTATATGCCATTGTGTAGCCCTCCTCTCTATTCCACAGTTTTTTAATTATTTCCTCTCACCTCTTCTGTGATGTTTCCTGAATCTTGGGATGCATGTTAAAAGATGTCCAGCTTATGACTGAATATTTAACTGTCACTCATTCTTGGTACCTTGATCAAGGAGTCCCTGAATTCATTATTATTTATTGCAAAGAGAAGCTTTTCTGATTAAGACTGAGAGTAGCCTTTTGTCTATAACTGGGAACAAGAATATTTAGACAAGAGTTTGACATCATAATGAGATGATACATTTAAAAAATTTTGTTATTATTCTTATTTCTGGGAGAAACACATGTATGTGGATGTCCATGAAGTCCAGCAGAGGGCAAGAGATCTACTGGAACTGGAGGTACAGGTGGTTGTGAGCCTCCTAATTTGGATGCTGGGAGCCAAACTTAGGTTCTCTGGAAAATCAGCAAGCTCATGTGGGTTAACACTGAGGCCTTTCTCTAGCCACTTACATGATGAATTATAAAACATAGTTTACCAATTCCATGTACACTAGTGATAGGAAGCCAACACCTCAAAAGTTCCATACATATAATATACATCTGTAGATACAAAATCATGAAACATGAACAAGATCCATGAGTTTCCTAATCCAACCTCAGGCCCCTCTCAAGGACATGAAGATCTCTCCTAAACTCTATTGTCATTCTCTAAATATTCTGTGTTTTTCTTGATGTTTTCTTTATTTGTAAGAGCTCTGTTGCCTAGGTTTGGGGTAGGTGTTTCTTACATTTGAACATCCTTTAAAATAGCAAGGTGTATTCTTCTGAGACTTACTTTCCCCCATTAATTGTATTCTTTGATTACTATGTGCAGTGAGGCCCATGGGAATACATTTCAATGGTCTACTTATAGTAGCCTAAGATCCTCAATGCAGTTCACCCATTCTCTCAACTTTGTATATTTGGCTCTTTTTTATTTTTCCCTACGAATAAGCAGAGTGCCATACACATTCTTTTACATATCTCATTACACATATGTGTAGGAGGCTGGGCTGTGTAGAGTGCCAGATTTAGAAGAGAATGCCTAGACATTTGATATTTATTGTGCTAATTTCAACCTCAAAGAGTGTTGTATGAGTCCCTAGAATTTTCAGCTCTTGCCAGCGCCAAGTGTCAATAACCCTTTTAATTTTTGCCAATCGGTGGGCTGATTTTTAGATTCAAACATTATTTTTTGTTGTGAGTAGGGACTAAGATTGTTTTGTAAGACATCCACTTAAAATGTTATACAAGGTTACAAAAATCAGCACATTGTATTCACTTTAGGCAAAGTAATTAAGAAAAACACAACATATCTACATGCAGAAAGCTCAATGTTTTTTGTAACTGGCACAGAGTTTTCACATATTCAGAATGATAATTGTTGCTGAATTCAGCAACAGCACCTTCATGCTCATCAATATTTAATTATAATCTTGAATTAATTTAAACAAAGTTCAGTTTCTGCATAGTTATTGATTCTATCTTGCCATTCACCTCACTTTATAAGAGAATATAATGACTCGTGTGCTGGTACAAATGGCACTGGGTGAATCATGTAGTGACTTAAACGCATTTACTAAGCAGGTGAACAGAAATGACAAAACAGTAACTCAGAACTGATGTGAAAGTTTTACAGTTAGAAGATGTTTCAGTGGGCTGGTTGGAAAGCACCCTGGCTCTGTTTGACTGACATTTAATGATGGTAGTGATACACCATGGACATTGTAGTTTATTGGCTGCCTTTGTATGTCCTGATAAAATGATGTCACCTTCCTACTTTAATATGGGGTGAAGGTCACGAAGCTTTAGAAGCTGCTCTCACCGTCCACTGGAATGAAGAGAGCAAAGCTATTTTGCTTTAAAAAGAGTGTCTGGAGTTGGGGGACTGACTAATTGCTGGGGCACTTGTGTAGTATACTGAATGGCTTGTATTTGGGGTTCAGCGTCACTAACTAACAAGTAAGTAAAATTAAACAAACAACTTGTTTATGAGGATAGGTGAACATGTAGAACATATTTTGGTGAAAGCCCAATGGAACTCACAAATGGAAATTTAATAACTTCATCTAATGTGGTCACTAATCTGATTATATCGCATTCAAGTAGTATGATAAAGATTGTTTTGTCTTACGAAGCTGTGTTACCTACAAACAGATACTAATCATTGACATAATGGGGTCATTTCAAACATTATTAATCCCATAAAGACATCAGGCTTCCAATGATCTCTTATTAGATGGGTAAAGTTTGGGAGCCAATGGTCAGCTATTAGATGGGGATAAAATTTGAGAACCAGCTGATTTTAAGATGTACTTGGGGTTCAGTAGTTGCCCTCTAACATAACTCAAGCCTGTGCCTTGCTGGAGCATTTCAAAAGAATGAATGAAAATAGCTTCTGCTTTTTCTTTGGAGCCAGATTGAGCACAGACCCACCCTGCCTCCCATTGACTAGGATCATCCTCTTCATGGTAGCAAATGGCAGAATCTAGACTTCAAGCTGTGAGTATTGGAAGTAGTCAAGGCAAATTATGTACACCCCTCCCCAAAAAAGACACATCTCCCAACCCCAGGTTTTCCCACTTGGCTCTCTGAAGCCTAACTGTAGATCTGAGGTGATGTGGATTTCCAAACACTTGAATTTATGCTGCTGGAGTTTTAATGTCAAGATCTGATGTTGGCATTCCTTGTTGTCACAGTGCCCCTCTGGATCCAATTCTGTATTGCATAATTCTCCTCAGCTCCATGGCCAACCTTCTCCCAAGGTGGAAGTAACCCATCTGCTTGTTGCCCTGTCCCCATTTGTTCTCCATTTCCTCTGCATGGGGCTTTGCCCAATATGATATCACCAGCACAGAAAGGCAGTCTCTCTGCTCCATTTGGTTAATTAATCTCCGGCTGTGTATGTGGCTCACCTTGTACTTACATTTGCAAGATGATAAAACTCTGGAACTTGCTCACCGTGATTTCCTCTCATTTCTATACAATACTTCTACCAAACTGTGAAACACAAAGTTTGCTGTTGTGAACAATGCAGTTGCTACATATGTAAAACCTCCAGCCCTGACCAAACCAGACATTTTATAATTGTATCTCAATATCTGGTTGCTATTCATTACAGGTGCTTATCACTAAACTCACTCTATTTCCCCTTCACTGTTATTTGTCTCCATTCTGGCCACTGCTCTTTGGTGTTCTATAAGATGCTCCATCTCATTTGATTGGTTTTATATGATTTCACATCCAACTGAGGAGATAAGTCATCAGCAAAAGGGAAAGGATAATTTAATAATGTTTCTCGGTTACAGAGTGAGGTCCTGCTTTTTTCCAGGTCATAGTTTGACAACTGTTATGTTTATTACCATTTAATTCTCACAGACAGCTATGATTGAATATCTGTGTCCCTAATTTATGATATGAATACCAAAATGCAGAGCCATTGAGTCTACCTTCTGGAATGAGTGGAGAGTTCATGTGGACTTGTGAAGTCGGGATTTATTTAGAATCAACATTGTTTCTTTTCTTCCTTTTTGAGATAGGACCTCATTCTTTAGCCCAGGATAGCCTCAAACTCTCAATACTTGTGCTTGTGTCTTCTGTGCGCTGGGATTACCAGCATCTTACCACAAATAGTTTGGTCCCAGTATTCTTACTTATAAGCATTTGCTTTTTAAAGTCAGTACAGTGCGTAATATTTCTCTTGATAACCCATCTGAACACAACAGTTCTACTAAATGAATAAATCTGTTTCATGGTACAAGGACATGGGTGGAACATTGTAACAAATAAAAAAGCAGGGAAAACCTCCACAGCTGACATTCTAAAGGGACTTTCTGCATTTTATATACAGAACATGGATAAAACAGGGCTTATACATGCCTTATCAAAGCAACAGGAGAGAGATCTCTGTGGAGAGAATGTCTCCCCCTATTGTGACTGCAGATCAAGCCCAAATGATTTCCTCCATGCATTGTGAATATAAGAACAGGGTTGTGTGAAACAGGACTGTGTGGTAGGATCAGCCATTCTGCTACTTATGCGATTCTATGGATAGCATGACAGTCAGTAGAGGTTCTTCTAGGAGAATTTCCAGCTTCTATCTTTGCAGCTTCCTACAAAGGCCTTTTGTTATTGCTTATCACTGGGAGGGAATTTGGCCTTATCTGCTTTGTAGGAAAAATGTTCAGTGAATGTGAATCACTAAGCAGGTATCTGTCAATGATGCCAAGAATTGGTGTTATGGGGGGATAGATGGCAGATACAATTCAGTGACATCAGAAGACTCCCAATAGGGCTTTCACAAGAAAAGCTATGAAACCTTTGTATAGTTTTGCCAGATTTCCCAGGGAGCAAGAAGTAAGGTGAGGCTTTCTGTCCTCTCCTCAGGCTGTCTTGCTCCATGAAGGTCATGGTCATATCTGACTGTGTCCCTTCTATGTTATCAGCCTCTGGCATAGTGCCTAGCCTTTAGCAGATGCTCAATAGATGTAGGGGAGAGGTATACATGCAAATGTTCCTGGGAGAAAGGAGCTCCTGCACACTGTAAATTAACTCAGATGTAAGAACCCAGAAATCTCTTAAAATATTAAAACCAATACCGTAGTGCCCAACAATTCCACTTCTGAGTGTCTTCCCAAAGGGAACCAAGTGACAGGGTGGGAAATAGTTTCATGCTTGTGTTTATTATAGGGTTGTTCACAAAGTATTGTGTTATGAAAATATGTACATGCAATTCTGTCTCAACCATAAAATGTAGCTGTGGCCCCTTCTGACAACTAAATGTATGTGGAGGACATGACATTCAGTAAAATAAGCCAGGCACTAAAGGGCAAGACCTGCAAGCTCTTATTCTACTGTGTGAGATCTAAGACCTCTCACAGAAGTTGAGACTAAAATGGTGGTTTGGGGAGGAAGACCATGAGATGGGGATGGCAGTGGGAAGCTTGGAGTTGGCTAGAAATTTAAACATGGAGGAGCTAAGTGTTGGTGGTGAAGAGTGCACTAGGGTGACTCAGATACCAACAAGATGTAAATTTCGAAGTAGAAAGAAATGAGTATTTAGAGTATTTTACCACAAGGGAATGCTAAGTCCTCCCAGCCCTTCTAGATATGATCAGTGCCTTGATGTGGATCACATACCCGAGCTATATTTCACATCAGCAATTTCAACATTATTGTATGTCCATTTTAAGGAAATAATTCTAGGTTGAGATCTAAAAGGAAATGCATTTTTGTCCATTTGAAAGCCATGTGTTATGCCCGTCTGTCTCTGAACATGTCAGGCAGTATCGTTGGAGAGGTTATATTTAGCTAGTGAGGTATCCGGTGTGCTCTGTCAACAGCTGTGCCATCAAACCAGTCCTTGGGAAGTGAATCTGACATCTGTCTGCACTCCAGCTTCAGTTTGACTTTGGCCCCAGTAAGCACATGAGCTTGATTAGTCACCCATGTCCAACTTCAGTATGGTGTGGCCAGAATAAACAGTTTTACAATTGGATTTCAGAAGCTAATCTGCAGTGTGTTATTTTGGTCTATGAGTCATCTAAGCTATATGGAGATCTTTGTGGAAGCGTTTTTCCAAGCTTAGTATTTTAATAGTTTTTCAAACACTTTCTGATAATTTTGAACATCAGATATGGCAGTGAAAGGGTTAAAGGGTGCCCCATCAAATGTCAGCCCACTGTAAAGTGCACAACTGTTCGATTCTTTTGGAATTTTGCACAGTGTTTGGAATGCACTGTGTATTATAGGTGCACTGAAGTGAAGAAAAGAGAACTATGTTTTAGATTTAAACAAGTCTCTTACACAGAACAAACCACAGCAGTGGAGGCGATATATGCGCAGCTAGAGGAATCTAGCAATGAGATGGTTTTGTGTAAGTCAGTGAATGAGGAGCTGCAAATTCAACGAGTTTCTCTGTCATCAATATTTGTTCTTTCCTTCTTTCTGCAAACATTAAAAAAGGAAATATCTCTCGTATTAATAAATATTTAAGTAAACTTTTTCTGCTGTAATTTTTGATGATTACTCCATGTTTTTTCATATGCAGTGAATTAAATAAGATTCCCACAGGGAAAAGTTGACTGAATATATGGTCACAGTTTGAAGTCATTCCCAGATGGTTTGAGCAACACAATTTTAAGAGAAAGCAGTATATATTACTAATTTTATCCTTCAAAATACCAGCATTCCTTCAATCTCAGATTCTATGGTCATCTGGCGTCATCTTTCCATTGGAGATACATTTTGTAGACATTTATTAAGATCTTTTTTCATTATAATAGCACCAAGAAGATAATATCACAATCATAAAACAGAAGATATTCGTTCTGGAAAATAAATCGTCTTGATATCCAAGTTTTGTCCAAACTTGGATAAAAACAATTCAGAGTCCTGAGATTTGGGCACCTAGCACATTATCAGCAGTTGTTTACTAAATCAAAAAAATTATTAAACAGATAAAGGTTGTATAGATGTTTGACCACTGAGGATCCCACTATATCTGCTTTCTGATTCACCAAACAACTAGTAAGTCTGTGGGCTTCAGATTCTTGGCTTCCACCATCAGGCATTAGTAAGACTGTGACTCTGACCAAATCTCACCCATTTATCTCATGCACCCAGGATCTTCTGTAACTGTACCACTTTTCTTGGTATGTCTTTGGTATTAGAACCTGCAGCTCCATAGGAGGAGCAACAATATGAACTAACCAGTAACCCCAGAGATCCCAGGGACTAAACCACCAACCAAAGGGTACACATGGTGGGACTCATGGCTCCAGCTGCATATGTATCAGAGGATGGCCTTGTCAGTCATCAATGGGAGGACAGGTCCTTCATCCTGTGAAGGCTCTATGCCCCAGTGTAGGGGAATGCCACAGCCTTGAAGTGGGAGTGGGTGGGTGGGTGAGCAGGGGGCTAGGGGCTGGGATAGAGGGTTTTCTGAGGGGAAACCAGGAAAGGGGATAACATTTGAAATGTAAGTAAAGAAAATATCTAATAAAAAAAAGAAGGGACAAAGCTGAAACTGATATTTCATGGTTATATTCTATATTACAGGAGATTCCTTTTCATAGGCTCATTCTCTGAATGACAAAAGTTGGAATAAATATATAGAACTGAGGTTTTTAAAAATGAAATATTTAAATATATATATAATGTTGTTAATAAACATCAACTTGGAAAATTATGTTTGATAATTTATGATGGCTATAAAAAGTTGAAAATTATAACTGACAACATTTCGGGAATCATTAATTAAACTTGTACAAAATTCCTTGCACTTAGTTGTCAAGCTCTACCAGAGTAAAGTAACAAGGTTTAACATCTGGACTTCATACTTGGTAGGTAAATTGAGCACTGTTTCTCACTTTAATATGGATTCAAAGTTTCTGCTTCTGAAGTTCCTGTTATTCATTTTATGATGAGCCACATAAAGTCTTCCATAAAGCTTTAGGAGGACATTCTTTGATTAATCCATTTTCCAGGTGAGGAAGCAAATACCACGGCAAGTGAATATTTTATTGCTTTCTGCAGAACTAGTGGGAAAAATTTAATGATAGCAAAATGCAATTTCATGATTTTTTTCTGGTTGGAGCTATAAAATATACTATGTATTGGTAGTATGTGAAACATCATTATTTTATGACTTAAATATAAATCAAAATAAGTGCTGAAATACTTGTTTTGTATAAAAGAACAGCACTAATCATTATGCTTTATAAGATTAGATCTCTTCCAAGACCAATTAAATTTTATAATTTATGCATGTGAGTTAACTTTGTAGATGTGGCTCATTTATAGTACTATTTACCAGGCATATATACTTTACTTTTAAGTGGCTTCCAGGCTGTGTTTACAGTAATAGACTAGATTTTCCTCACATAATGGGTGTTTATTATAATCAGTGAGAAAGGACATTTCACTCAGTTGCCAAGATATAAGTAATTATCATTAAATTTCCAACTGTAAAATTTTAAGGAATATCAATATATTGAAGGAAAAGTTATTGTGTTTGACAAACAAATGCAGGTTTTACTTTCATAAGAGTATTATAAAAAATACCACTGAAGAAAAATTCAATTCAAAGACCATATCAAGCTCAGATGATTCTAGGGATCCTACTCTTAGCCATTTTACCAGATTATTTTAGATTTGAGTTTGTTCTTAAATGTAACCATAGCATGTGTAGCATTTTATAAACTTTATTTTAATGGGTAATATAGTCACATCTCTATTTCTAGAGAAAAAGAAAATAAATTTTGATACATGAGAGAACGACACAGTCAGCTTGTGAGCTGGGAGAGGAGAGAAAGACAGTAACTAGGGGTAAGGTAGAGCTAGATGGGAAGATGGTGACAGATGCTGTAGTAAGAGTAATGCCTAAGACCATCAACAACTGAGAAGGCGAAGAGATGGAATCGCACATGGAGACTTCCAAGAGAGAATGGCCCTGCTAATATCTCTATTTTACATTTCTGGCCCTCAGAATCTATTTAAGTAGTTCAAATCACCAAGATTGTGGCATTAGCTCTAACATTATGCTTGCCTGAAGAAATCATAGAGTGCTGTAGAGATCTCAAGATTTTTAAAGAGATATTGTTACACCCATCATATCACTTCCTGGGATCACTTGCAGCCTGGAAATGTTAAATAGAAAATTCCAGAAATAACTTGCAAGTTTTCAACTGTGAGTCACTCTGAGTAGTGATAAAACCTTGTATCTCATGCTCCACCCACATGGGGCATGATTCATCTCATTTCAGCATGTCCAGTCTGTATAAGCACCTGTGTTACTGTATAGACTAATAGTTTGATGTGCTGGTGCTCAACCAATCCTTACTTAACAGTGGACACAGCATATAACAGTAACAAGTCTAGCAATTTCCCTACCACTACTTGCTAAACTTATACTATTTTAAATGTTTAATTTATGTTAGACTCTGCCATATTATTCTTGGTGAAACATAGTATATATGAAATTTTGTACTATCTGAAGTTTCATTAATCAACTAGGCACCTGAGAACAGACCTTTCATGGATAATGGGGTTTCTGTGGTATATAATAGCTCAAAGGGAAAAATCTGACCCATAATCTTAAGGCTTCTCAGTACCAGCCAGATTTTGTTGTATAGGCCCATAATCAAAGAAATTTAAAAACTGGTGGGAAAGGATCATAAATTCAATATTAGCCTAGGCAATGTAGTAAGACCTTATCTCAAAACAAAGGGTGGAAACAATGTGTTGGCCATAGGTTAGTTGTAGGGTTTGAGGCTAACATGTGTAAGACCCCGTGTAGATGGACCCCAGTACCACAGATAAATACCCACAGAAAACCAAACAGCAGTTCCTGCTTGAGACCCCACCTCCTCTTTAATACATTTCCAAGTCTCTCTTTTATGACACTTCTCTCAGATTCCAGAGCCTTGAATAACAGCATTGGCTTTGTCTTCATGTGAGTTTGCCCTGTGCACAAGGCTTTATATGTGACCAATCGCTGATCACCTTCAAATTAATTTCTCCCTAATTCCTTACAGAAAGGATACAGACTGACTTCCTAAATAGATGAGAGATTATTAGCACATCACACCTGTGTATGGAATTCTTGGTTAAAAGTATTTTTCTCTTTCCTTGAGACTTCCTCTCCCTTTTGTAGGTAAGAGAATAAATTATATTTTCATTATTTTAAAATATTAAGGGTTTTTAAAATATTATTTACTTATTTTTATTTACATGCATACACTACACCAGAAGAGTGCATCCGATCCCCTTACAGAAGGCTGTGAGCCACCATGTGGTTACTGGGAGTTGAACTCAGGACCTCTGGATGAGCAGACAGTGCTCTTAACCAAGTTGTAAAGATGTATGTTTTTCCCTGGCAGTTGTGCCACTGGTGAACAGTCAAGTGGAGAAAGAATGAGTTGCTAGTTTGTATTTGTTTTTAAGATTAAATTAATCATTGATAAATGTTGCTCTTTTAGGGGTTAGTCTTTGGCCACTATAGTTTGATGCCATCTCCATTTTGGTTGACCTGTCTCACCATTAGGCCTCTGGCTCTCCATGACTATGTAAGTGCTTATAATGAAATAAATTGTTTTTCTATATAAAAATATTAAAATAAAATGTTAAGGGTTGTTATATGTCATAATATAGCCCTTATTGACATGTGTTCCTTGTACAGTTGAAAAGGTTGTGTGTTCTGCTGGTAATTGGAGGTGTACTTCCCCAGCCATAACATGTAAGGTTGGCTTTCTTGGTTAGCTTTGATTTTGAACTTGACACTGTCATTCAAGAGGAAAAACCTCAGTTGAGGACTTGTACGTAAAGTTGCTCTGCTGGCATGTCTTTGAAGGATTTTCTTGATTGCTAATCAGTGTAAAAGACTCCACCCCAGCACTGGCAACACCATTGACTAAGCATGTCATCCTGGCCTGCATAAGGAACTCTAAGCATGAGATAGTAAATTGTGCTTCCCCATGGTTTGTGCTTCAGTTTCTTGTTGAATTTCTGACCTAACTTCCCTCAGTGGTGGACTGTCACCTAGAAATGCAACAAATTAACACTTTCTTCTGCAAGTTGATTTTGGTCAGGATGTATTTATTGCAGTGACAGAAATCAAGCTAGGGCACTGGTTAATGGCACAGGTTAGGTCTCTGTGCTTACTGAAGTACTGTGTATTTGCTCTGCCAGTTTCCTAGAGAAAAGTGCATTTTTCCTAATTCACTTTTAAGCCTCCAGTGCTAATGTGCATTCACACTTAGTGTGGTGAAGTTTCCTCAAAGAATCAATCTATTAAATCATACTTTCCTTTTTATCATCAAGAATATTTCTTCTTCCAAGGCCTGCTTTGATGCTAACAGCACAGTGGCTGCAGCTGGAGCTCTTGGAGTCAGTACTTCCAGAGCATCTTTCAGGCCATTTTTAACTGACCTGTATTTCTTTAATGTACTTTTTAAGATACTATGCATTAGTATCATGATTTTATTTTTAATTTAAAATTTGCTGTCATTGTCATCATCATCACCATCATCATCAATGTGTGTATGTGTGCACATGTACCACATAGCTTGTTACTTAAGAGAAATTTTAGAAGGAAAAAAATAATATTGGTGTCATTTATTGCCCTAGTTAGTTTTATTGTTGTGATAGAGCAACTTAGATAGGGCTTTGTTTTTTTATACATTTTCCAAGAGGTGTGGAGTTGTTTAATTTCTCAGACCCCTAGGAAGTTCTTCTAAGCCACATCACTATGATCTTTCATCTCAGTTGACTTGTTCTTACTGGTGTTTGATTTGTGTAAATCTCAAGGAAAATGATCTCCTACTACAGGACAACAGTTGTAACTATGATCTCCTACTGCAGGAAAGAGAAAAGCAATAGAAAAATGGATCTAGTAAATGGTCAAACGAACATTTGAACTCAGGTCTGTCTGGTGCGCAAGTACTTCACTCATATTCTTCTGTGCTTGACCTGCTAGAGTAGAAGCTAGTTCAGCCACATGCACTTGTCTTGAGCACCTGAGCATGTAGTTTCTGCAGAATGCTATATTCAGCTGCCACTCTGATAGTATGTGTTACTCTTGATAGCTTTAATAATGTTTGTGATACTAGATTGAGTATTGGCTAGTTTTATGCCAACTTGACACAACTTAAAACCATTTGGGAAGAGGAAATCTCAACTGAGAAAATGCCTCTGTAAGATTTGTGTATAGGGAAGCCTGTATGGCTTTCATGTGTGAGGGCTCAGGGTACAGCGGTCGCGGTAATGCCTCCCCTGGACAAGTGATCCTGGATGGTATAAGAAGGTAGGGCTGAGCGAGCTATGGGGAGCAAGCCAGTAATCATTGACTCTGTATTGCTTTTACTTTAATTCCTGCCTCCGAGTCTCTGCCCGGAGTCACTGCTCTGGCTTCCCTGTGATAAAATTATAAGGTGATGTGAAATAATCCTTTTCCTCTCCAGGTTGCCTTCAGTCATGATCTCTTATAATCACACAAGTAGAAAATTAAAACACATTGTCTCCAAAGTTAATTTATGACTGCCTTTTGGAATTCAGAATTATATAGTTCTGTACTTATGCATGCAAGTTATGTACTTTTTAGTGTTTCTAAGTCACTAACAACCCTGTTTTATGCTTCTTAAAGTGAACAGTGTAC